>VWZK01002455.1:129299-169817 GCA_013396935.1 Baryphthengus martii | reverse complement strand
CGTTATCACTTTCCCAAAACAACAGAAAATAACTGTAACCTTGAGGGGAAAAAAAACCCAGAACTTCTCCTCTCCCCTCTCAGACTCAGTTTAAAGACACAGACAGGCATGAAATTCATTTTTTCTGGGCATGGGCAGACAACATAGGATAAACTCCAAGACAAAAAATCACTCCAAGACAAAGGCTGTAAAACATCTCCTGTATCATGTCTTTAAATCTTTTTAGTCTCTCCAAGGAAAGCGTGTGTGCTCGTTCACGTTCCCTGGGCTATCCTTTGAGACACCTGTCTGCACAAACCAAGGAAAACAAGAGACCATTAGGCCTGACAGGTCACAGATCAGGCCCTGGTGGAAAGTCCTCTTTGCTTCAAGACTCACTAGTCACAACTTCAGCAGCCATCCTGTTTTAAATCCTAGTTCTCAGCAAAGACTGTGAGTCATGCCAGTGTTAAGCTTGGGGGATGCACCAAAGAAAGGCTGTTCTTCTCAGATCTCCTGTACATCAAGACAAATTTCAGTGAGCTCACTAAGGAAGAAAATGAGGACTAGTCACTGGCCACACCTAATATCGTTAGTTAAACAAGTGGGATTATACCTGGATGAAAGGATGGGAACTGCTTGAGGAAAAACAATATTGGATTAAACCGTGAAATACTACATACCAAATTGACTACAATATTCACTACAGTTAAGCCTGAAATTTAACTCTGTGTTGCAACAGCTGTATTACAGACCAAGAGGGAGTTTAGGAAGCCTTTTAAACAAGAAAGTACATAGTAAGTTTGATATTGCTATGGTGTTCCCATGCAAAGTAAAAATATCAATAAATAGAACCTGAGATTCAAAATTTATTTTCTAATTGGTTGCCTGCAGGAAAATATGTGGTATTCCTATGTCTGAACTGGTTCAAGTCCATGTACTTCTACTTGTGTTCTGTCAGTTTAGTGACTGACAATTTGGTGGAGCATGTTATTGACTTTCCAACAAAGAGGGAAAAAAAATCAACAATGCAATTTAACCCAGATGCTGAAATAGTACGTCAGGATGATTCAGTCACTCAGAATTCAGAATTTATAACTCTTGAATGACACAGCTCAGTTCAACAACGCACGAAATCAGCACCAAGGCTATATGAGTGAACACAGTACACTTTTGGAACTTAATGTATTGTGGTGTTGTAAAGACAAATGTTAAATATAACTACTGAAATTTTCTTTATTTCACTGTTAAGTAAAGAAATAAGAAAAAAAGAGAATAAAACATCTACCAGTTGATCTGATTCAGACTAAAGTGATGAATAGAGACCTATGCATCCTCATTGCAGCAATTGTACTTTGAGTCTTGTTAGTTCTTAAAGGATTTATCAGATGATTAACTTATAGTTTAAGTCATGACCTTTGGCTTTATTGACAAATTCCAGTATTCAAAAAAAAAAGTCTTATGTCTCACTCAGGACATAGCAAGTGTGAAAATGGCCAAAACAAATCTTTGCCGTAAATAAGAAATAACATCTTGCTTTGACTTTGAATTTTTATTCACTTTTATCCTGTCCCAGTGTGAATGTCTGCATCCATATTTTTTTAAATATGATGCTGTTTCAAACCCTTATGTTTTCTCAGTGCAACTATTACTGCAAGATCCAGGAAAAACTGAATTACCCAATTTGCAGTAAGGAGCTCCATCTCACTTCCTTCCAGTCCTCCCAGTTTTAGTTCCTTAATTCCTTTCCTCACCTTCACCTGTCCATATCTGTCCACACTCCATTAGTAATTACTAGTGCCTGCCTCAAAGGAAAACTGCAACAACCTGAAAACTCTCCTCCTAAAGAAGTTCAGGACCTCAGGGGATAGGAGAGACAGCATGCAGG
Source organism: Baryphthengus martii (assembly GCA_013396935.1). NCBI lineage: Eukaryota > Metazoa > Chordata > Aves > Coraciiformes > Momotidae > Baryphthengus > Baryphthengus martii. The sequence goes on along the minus strand of VWZK01002455.1, from coordinate 167,950 downwards.
AGATAAGTGGGGATAGCAGCCTTCATCCCTGACTTGTAAGAAACCACCTTGTACATGGCACAAAAGCGACATAGTAACTTTTGGTATCCATGACCGTATATGGTCTCTCTTCATCCCCCACACAGGGAAGTGTCAGGGTCCTCTTCTCCAGGGGAGGAAACTGGGCTGGGAACTTAGCAGTTAGAGGACTTAAGGGAAGCTGTGGCAAGCAAGTGTGTAGCATACAGTTGATGTCCTGATTTGTGGAGGTGGAAAGAGCCGGTGGCTTGGGTTCAGCTAGGAGAGAGTTAATTTTCAGCAGCAGCTGGGCGGAGGCCACAGCCAGGACAGACAACCAAACCAGCCAATAGGTTATTTGAGACCATACTGATGTCATGCCTGCTATATAAGGATGGGGATGGGCCAGGCAAAGTGAGGGCTTGGGCAGCAGAGTTTGGTGCAGAGCTAGTCCAGTCTGTGCAGTTTATATCACTTACTTTATATATTGTTTCGTTACTATTGTTGTTACTTCTTCTTTTGCATTATCCTATTAACTTCTCCTTATCTCAACCCACAGGATTTTGCCTTTTTCTCCCTATTCTCCTTCTCATTCAGAGGTTGGTGGGGTCATGAGTGAGTGGCCATGTGATGCTCATCTCCCAGATGGGTCTAAATCACAACAGTCCTTTTGGGCACTCAGTGTGGGGCAAAAAAGGTTGAGAAATGACAAAATCCCAGCAAAGCATGTTAAAACAATTTTGTTATATGTACTTTTTATATCAGTTAAATAGTGTGTGTTCACAATGATGATCCATTTGTTTGCATGGTGGTGTTACGTAAATGCTTATGTACACTATGTATTCCCTGTGGTCATGTTTACATTCTCTAGGACATGGATCAGGACTCTTGTGTTGCTGTATTGGATATTGTCGATTTCTGATATATCACTGGTCATGAGATTAAGCTGGTATGTGCATGCGGCCTTGTCGTTCAATAGCAACATCACCCAATCTACAGGTGAAAGAGTGAAGGAGACTTTCTCAGCTTTTGAGAATTTTGACTATCTTTGGGATACGTCTTCTGAATGTTTGCCAAATCTTGTTTAGGATTACACAATTTTTTTCCCAAGAATATCACCCAGAGATCTGCCCCAAGGCTGGATAGTTGTGAGCGGCAGGGTGTGTGGGAGAGTATGAGTAAGTGCCTAAGCCAGTGGTTGCCTCTAATATTTTGGAATTTAACCCCGAACAATTGCAGAATCCTGATAAACTAGTAAAGTATTTACAAAAAAATATATTATCAATGTGGTATTCACCATCTGAGGGAATTAGCTATACTGAAGACTATTTATAATGATGTGAATGACAAGTCATCCACAGGTCCAGATTAAGTCCAACGCACACCACCCATGTGGTGGAAGTTTATATGAAGTGCACCACCGTCATATGTAAACTCATTGGCAGTAGTGTCCTGGAAAGACAGCCAGTGACAAACAGTGGATATATTGGCTGGACAGCTCCAGCAGTATGATGAAAGTATCTCTTCCTCCCTATGGGCCTGCATTTTGGCTGTGCAGGAACTGTCCTGGGAGGACCAATAATTCAAAGAGGACATGCCCTGCTCTCATCCTGTAAGGGTTCATGTCTCAGCAATTAGGAGTAGACACTTCCCTCCGCAAGAGAAGGAATATGGAAGACCCAATATGGAAAGAAACATTGGATTGTGGTTCAGAATGACAAAAATATGGGGAGATACATTGAAAACTGTAAGGAGATAAGGGTTTGGGAGATTAAAATTTGTAACTGAAAAATCGTCCTCTGATGGGCCCTTGGCATGGACAATGAATGACTCACTAGTACATTTCCATTTTTGAATATCAAATCAAAACAAAATAAACAAACACACCCCTAGACCATTTACTGAAGATAATATACAGAACTTCACCCTTTACAGATGCCACCATCTTATTTTACATCTGGAGATCTTCATGCATCACTTGTTCCTCAGTACCTGTCTTCTCTTTTCATAGATATGAAAATTCTTCACTCTGTCCAAAGTTTTTCACCGAAGGCACTATGAAAGAGTAGAACAGTCGCTTGTTGCTGCTCTTTTTCTATGTTTCTATTCCTATATACCCCAGAGGAGATTTTGGGTGGAAAATCTGAGCTTGCAAAAAGACTCTGAATTAATGTCTTTCCCCAGAAGGGAAGGAAAAAAAGTTCTTCAATAGAACTGAAAAGTTATTAGAGGGCTAGAGTTTCTTTCATCATTAGAAGACTACTTTTAACAAAGACTAGTTTGCAAATTAATACTGTAGCTAATAACCCAATCTTTGAAATTATTATCCCTACAGATAAATATTGAGGAAATAAGTGAGGCTTTATTCCCTCTCTGGGGAAGTCTGGAAGGAGGAGGTAGTACAGAAAGTGTGAATGTGGTAGGTACTTCAATAGCCCTTTGTAGTTAGGACCATAATTTCATATGGGATCCAGCCTTACTCCCTGACAATTTCATAAGACTGTTGATTCTGAAGTGGCTATCTGCGTAGTTTTTATGTTGTATGATAAATGCCAGGTGCTTGCTTTGTTTTCCATGTAAAAGCTAGTTTCAATCCTATGTTCATTCTTGCTCTTCTACTTTCAATATTAAACCAAGGATGAAAGTTTAGAAGTCATTTGCTATAAGACAGGATCCAATATTTAGAAAAGTTATGTGTAAATGTGACATATATTTCACTGCTTGAATGTCTGCATCTCTACCATCTGACAAGAACATTTTTGTTCAATAAGAAATGCTTATGCTGATTCTCAGAAGAAATGTGGCTATAAAAGTGTAATACTATTTGGGTCCTTCAAGATTTACTCTACCAATGATTTTCTCAGTACATTACAGAACTAGTTACAGCCATAATATAATGCAAATATGATCTGTGGTTAAACCAGAAAACCTGAACTGAGTATCTTAGTATATTCTGCAAACCATCTTGCATAACTAGAATCTCCTCTGAGCCAATCTTAGGCAAGAGAAAGACAAACTAATTTTGTACAACCTGACATCCTTCCCCTCTTGGGATTTGTCAGGAATCACTCATCACCTCCTGGGGCAGAACACAACAGCTATTTGACTGTGCACACAATGGTTTCAGAGAAGAAATTAAGATTAACACATTCTGAATGAAAGGAAATCTTTCATAAGCCTAATGTAAACACTTGACAGGGTTGACAGTTTGGCTGTAAGCTTGTGAAAGGCTTTATAGCCTGTTTAATTGTGGTGAAACTATTGCTTTTATGCAAGTGACTACCCTGTAACAAGCAACAAAAAGTTCCCTTAACAGAATGACAGATAAACCTTGATTTTCCCATTTCCCATGGTTACTCTTGTTTGTACACAGACATTATTCTATTGAATCCGTGGATATCTAGATGGTAAAATTCAAGAATTAATTAAAAAAAAATCTGAACATTTACTCAAGGGAAACATGCTGCCTAAGAGACACTTGCCAAACTTTCTTTAGGTCAGATCCTCTGCTAAAATAAAATAGCTCTCTAGGTTTTCCATAGGAAAACAACAAATCTGTTTAACTTTGCTTATTTTTTTAAAGTTGTTAAGAACACAAACTAAAAGTGATCAAGCTGCAGCACCCTAGTAAATACCATTTAGACAAATTACAAATTCATCACATTTAGACATCACTTATATAAATATTATTATTCTGGTATTTAGCAATTCAGTTATCAATTTTCAGAAAAGCTAAATGCCAAATTTTGTAGTTGCTTGTGTGTGCTATTAGTACAACAGGGCAGTCCAACAAGGTAAGGAACCTTATGAAATTCAATGAGGAGTAGTGCAAAGTTCTTCACTTGGACATAAACAACTCTATGAACAAATATATTCTGGGAGCCACCCAAATGAAAAGCAGTTTGGCAGAAAAGGACCTGGGAATCCAAGTGGACAATCAGTTGAACATGAACAAGCAATGTGCCCTTGCAACAAAGAAAATGAATGGTATCTTGAGCTGCATTAGACAAAATATTGCCAGCAGGTCAAAGGACATGATCCTTCCCCTCTACTCAACACTGATGAGGCTACACCTGAAGTGGTGGGTCCAGTTCTGGGCTCCCCAGTATAAGAGAGACATAGACATACTGGAGAAACTCCAGCAAAGGGTTATGAAGATGAGGAAGGGATTGGAGCATCTCTCCTACGAGGAAAGGCTAAGGGAACTGGGACTGTTCAGGCTGGAGAAGAGAAGGCTCAGGAGGATCTTACCTATATATATATACATATATACTTGAAGGGGGAGTGCAGTGGTGCAATGAGGACAGTCAGGCTCTTTTCAGTGGTGCACAGTGACAGGACCAAAGGCAATGGGCACAAACTGAGACACAGAAGGTTCCTCTGTATGTCAGGAAATACTTTCTTTTTTTTTACTATGAGGGTGACTGAGCACTGGCTAAGTCTGGCCAGAGAGCCTGTGGAGTCTCCATCCTTGGAGATATTCAAAACTCAACTGGGAATCGTCCTGGGCCACTGGCTGTAGGTGTCCCTGCTCCAGCAGGGAGATTGAACCAGATGACCTTCAGAGGTGCTTTCCAACCTCAACTGCTCTGAGAGATGCTGGGATTCTGTAACTGCATGCATAAGGTTACATGAGGTTATATATGAATCCTCTGTATATATACAAAGGGTATTTGTATTTCTGCACAGCATATATGTAAAATCACACAGCATTTTTCACAAAATACAATATAATGCACTGCAAAGCCATCTTAAGTTAAAACTGAGTGTAGTAACACTGATTTAAGGTGGGTTTTGTCTGACAGTTTTTCCCTGCTGTTTGAGGTTTGCTATCTCGTGAAAATCTTATGAACTCATAACAGGACCTGTATATTCATATGGTTTTATCTGCTAAGAATAATATCAAGATGACGGGAAAATAATGTGCTAGTCTGACAGAGACTGAGTACCTTGATATAGAGTTTGCAGTCTCTGACGTGGCAAGATAAATTACAGAGGTTTATTTCCACTTTACTACTCTTTCTTGATAGCACAAACAAGATGACTATTGAAAGTAAGTAAATAGCTAGATCAAACTTAATTATAAACTGTACTCCCTCCTGGCTGAATTTTATACACTGTTGGTCAGTTGCCTTTCTAGGTTAACTGCAGTTCAGTGCATATATTTAAATTTTTTGGGGGAGAAGGGAGGTGTGCAAAAATATTTTGCTTACTCGAAATATATACAAAATTTAAAATTCCAACAAAACTTAAAATCTTTCTGCTGTATCTTCTTCCAGGTAGAAATAGCCTCTGCTATCTATGTTACTCTATGTGTTACTATCTCAGTGTTCTTACTATGTTTCTAAGTGTTTGGCTGCATTTATGCTAATTTTTAACATAAAATCTTCTGCCATTGATTCTTCTTACATCACTTTTTTTCCTCCTTTAACTTGCACAATGTCATTGAAGCTATTTCACTTTTGCTAGAATGTAACCCCAGAGAGGAAGAAAAGAAACAAGGCTACGTTTAAAAAATGGGGCTGAAGGCAAGAAAACACGTTGTGAACTGAGAATTGAAGAGGCAACCAGAAGTGGAACAGCACTTGCATTTGAAGCAGAGCATAATCACAGGCAGATCCAGAACTGCCAGAGTAACCAGCATGAGGCAGGTACAATGTCTCTAGGAGACTGCACTGTGCCTTCCAGGTTTGACTGCAGGAGTACCAGCAGAACGTGTAAAGACCAGCAGTCACCTTCAGTGGCTCTGTTGCTTATGACTTATCTGAGAAAGGATGAGAGGTATCTGAATGTAATCACAAAATAAACATCTTAAAGTCATAGCCTACTGGCTTGTTCCATTTGTCCTCTGTTACTGTTTGTCATGTGTGTAGATTAATGTAAAGTTATTTCCTACTCTTGTTGCAATCTTTTGCTATGATAATAAACTATAAGAATTTGAATGTCTAGCATGTCTATGGAGTAAAGAAGAATTTGACATTTTTCATTTAGGACTTAGCTCTGCCTTCCCCAGAAATGATAACGGCTGTAAAACCTGATGAGTGGAATGAGTAGCCAACCAACATTAAGAGTATTATAAAGGTCAAGGTAATTTTCCACTATCATTGTCAGTGTGTTGTATTCTAGCTATCAAACATTATCAAAAAGTCTGCAGTAAAAACAAAGCAAGAGCACATAGGCTTTTTGGTCTGTTTGTTTTTTTTTTGTTTTGGTGTGGTTTTGTGTGTTTGGTTTGGTTGTGTGTTTTTGTTTTTTTTTAAAAAAAAAAAGATAGTGGCAATAGTAACGAACAAATGAAAAACAAGCTACTTTCTTTACAATGCACAGATACTGTTTGAATGGGTTTTGTGCTACAAAATAGCTTCCATTTACTTTGCATCTGAAACAACTTTCAGAAAGAGAGCATAACTGAATAAGGTCCATGGAAAACAAAAGCTGTAAGAGCCAAGACTAATAAACCAAAACTGTCCTTCATAGTGCTTCATTTTAATATTGTGTGGTTTTTCCCTTTCTTTTTTTTTTTTTTTTTCTTTTTTATCTCATACATATCAAAATGGAGAATCAACTGTAACACCACCATTCTAAAGAGAAATGGAAATATGACATTTGTCAGTCCAGCCCAAAATGCTTGCAAAGAATTTATGCATGTTCTCATAAAACACAGCTGTGATATTGCTGTAATTTGAGCTGAATACAAACTATAATTTTAAAGATAAAATGCTTCTGTTGTATAAAGCTTGCACAAAAGAATGATTACATCTACTGTTTTGATCTCATCAAACTGGAAAAAAACTGCTAGTCTACCCTGGACATGTGCTTCCATTATTAAATCTAATGTATTTGCACATCAGTTGCACTTCTGTTAGTTCACTGAGCATTGCAAAATTATAGGCCCTGAATTAATTGGGAAAGATTCTGTTAGAAGAGGAAAAAATTGATCAGCACACAGAACTGGAGAAAGCCCTTAAGTAAAAGCATTTCGTTGCAAAATAAATAGCCCAGTGTAGACAGAACACACATCACTGATGCTACTCCTTCGAAATTTTCTTGAACTGTGGTTCATGGCTATCATCTCCAGTCTGGCATGCTGTGATCTCAGATTGCACAGAAAATAGGAAAATAAAGTCAGCCTATCCATCCTTTACAATTAGTTTACCAGGCCTTTTCCATTCCTAAATATCTGTGCCAAACTGACTTTCTTAAAGAAAAATAGCTAGGTTTGAAGAGGACAATGTTACCATTCTGAGCTGTGCATAAAAATAGGTTTTAAAAGTGGGGATTTGTAATACTGATTTTTATTGGGGGAAAAAAAAAGAAATATAATTGCAGACTATAATTACCCTTTTAATTTAGCAAAATGCTAATGAGGATATAGCAAGTAGTCATATTTTGGTGGAATCTGTAGTTATAAAATGGCATATATATTTTGCATACTTTTTTAACTATTTTGAGATAATGCAGGTTCAGTTGCAACTTTTTTACCAAGCCCATCTTAATAGGGTTTATTTTATTCATTTACATCAAAGTTTGAATGAAAGAATTTAAAATGTTGCATCATTGTTAAAACATTTTACTATGTTGTGGTTTGTTTTACTAGTAATAAAATATCTTGTGTTGTCTAGAAAGCTTTACTGCAAATAAGTGTTATCAGAATAGGTAATGGTTATGGGCAAGAGAATAAACACAAAATAAAACCTAAATCCAATTCAACAGCAGATTATGCTACCAGTCTGACATAACATATATTTTTAGGGACAGCATTTAGTTTTGTGCCTATTTTTTCCTACGTTCTTTTCTCCTTCTTCTAGCTGAAATGTACCTTGCTTTGGGGACAACCTGACATCTTTTTTTTTTGGTTAACAGATGTCATCTTTAGCTCACAGATGCAGGATCAGGGTTTCTGAAGATACATTCAATTGTACTGGTTAGTGACTGAAAAATAACAGAGGTATAGTTGGTTATTCATTGATTTTATGATCTACAGTGTCTTTATAAATATATTTGTATCTCATTAATTGAATATTATTTGCTTAAATGGAATGACATTTAGAAAAAAAAATAGGATGAATCATTAAATCATAATTAAATTTTCATTTTAGTTAATGATAATTCCCTTTGTTCCTCTAGACTTGGCCAGGACATGTTTCTCTAAAGCCTTAACACATCCTCACACTGCAGGAATCCTTATCTTATAACATTAATAATGCTGGTATTTCCCAGCTGGATGGTTTCCTCTGCAACAAAATCCCTCTGGTAATTTGCGGAGGTGGAGATTTTCAAGGACATCCTTAGAAATCTCTAGAAAAGCAGGAACATAGGAACACACTATCAATCTTTATTTCTAAAGTCCTGAAACGTCCATCTGCTCTACTATTTTCTGGAAGTTAAACCAAGTTTTGCTATGGTGGCAGAGGATACACCTGGAGCTAGCCTGGACTTTGTGCTTCACCAATCCATTGCATTTCAATGATCTTTGGCATTTTGTTCCTGGGCTGGAGGCCGAATTCCTTGTAACCAGCAAAGGGAAGAAAAAGCAACTCTGATGCTTCCTGAAGTTCTTGTCCTTGTCATGCAGCGCAGCTAGGTTTTGAGGTGATCAGAACTTTAGCTGAGCTCAGATTTACACATGCAAATGAAAAATTCTTCACAGTGACAGTGGTCAAAATCTGGAGAGACCGTGTAGGGAGGCAGTGGAATCTCCACCCTCAGAAATACTTAAAAAAGCTTGGACAAGACCCTGAGCAACCTTATGCCACTTTAAAACTGTCCCTGCACTGAGGAAGGGATCAGACACAACAGTCTCCTAGGGTTCATGAAACCTATGCAATTCTAGAAGTTGGGTCTTCTAGACCCAGGGAAATCTCAGATGAATATGTGAGGCGAATTGTCTATGAGGGATCAGTCCAGATTCACCTGGCATTCCCTTGTTCATCAAGATGACTTTGTGCTTGATGAAGGCTTCAGTATTTATTGATAAGCTACTATAAAGCTGTACAAATATCATTCATTACTATTACTAGCTCAGCTTTCATTATTGAGTAATTGTCTGTTAGCAATTATTTGTTTAACCTGCTCTTTTTGGGGACAACCGATAACTAACAAAATTTAGTAAAGTCAAGAATTTAAGTAGCAACGGGATTTTAGTTAGCTTCAGAAAGTACCATACAGTGGCAATACTTCTTTCTAAATATCCTTTGATGAATATTGTGCTAGACTCATATACAAATCTCCTTATTTGCGCCTAGTATGGAATGATTTTTTTTTGTTTATAACATACTGGAATGATTTTTTTGTTTGTTTATAACAAGACTGGACTTTGCTGGTACAATGAAGAGGTCATATTTCTTTTTCTGAAAGTGAACAGATCATGACAGAGATCTTTAAATACATTTTTTCTTTTTATATCTTCATATTCTATAATAAAACCAGAGAAAAATTTTTTAAATACATATTTCTAATATTTTCCTACAGCTCAGATGTTCAAATATGGTAACTGTATTTCTGAAGTCAGTATATATCATTTTCTGCTTAAGATGCACAGAGAATCTCGGAGATAAGTATTCATAAATGGATTTTTCAATTCTTTTATTTGAAATCCTGATAGGTTTTTCTTTTTTTTGACAGGCTTGCTAATGGCTTTTTGGGTGAAAAAATAAAAAAGAAAGAAAATTCTAACTTTTAATATCATCCATACTTACTGAAGGTTGCCATAATCTGCATTTTTTCCGCCTGGAATGTGCTGTGCTTATCATAATAGCTCTGTGATATTTAAAAATGTTATCCTTGCCAACTTGTGGATGAGCCTTGCTAAAAATGATTTCTTTGTTTTGCTGACACGAAAGGAAAAGAGATGAAATTGCAGAAGGCTGGGGAAGGACTGGTGAAGTCTGATGAGGGAGAACAGGTTTCGATAGCCTCTTTACCAATTTAAGAGGATCTCCTTTGCTGCTGCAACATGTGTCCTGTGGGGAGGTAGAGATCAATCTAATCTGAAGGTATTGCTAAAATATGTGGTTAAAGCAACTTGGAAAGAAGGACTTCATGCTGCAAGAGGAGCACGCTGCACAGAGAGGGAAGGCTCCCCCTTCTCCTCTGAGGAGGATGTGGTTTCTCAGGGAGATGGGGACCCTCCCTACCTGCCCTTTACTTCAACTGCATCTTGCTGTCCATGAAGATACCAAATCACAGTATTTGTTGTATTGTCTTTCCTCTACAAACCTAAGCACTGAGAACAGAAGTAATTTCATCTAATTAGTTGTCTGAAAGTTCTCATTTTAATCAAAGTAAGTTATTACTTACTATCAGTGACTGAGAGAGCCTAGAGGAAAGAAAAAGAGGGACCTCCATAGTGCAATTATTCCCATCCTCTAGGGACCAATTTAGGCCACGTAACACAAACATCTCTCTTAAAATGGGATGAATAGCTCTCCAGAGATGCCCCTCTTTCCCTCCACTGACTGTAAAGGAAGCACTAGACAACTAGCACTGATGAGAGAGAGACACTGGATGCATAGATAGATTTCGGTAAAATTAATTCCCTTCTGAATTTCGCATATTATTGACACTGTCAAATAAAGTCACAGCAATGAAACTGAATTCATCTTTTTCTTTAATTTACGGGTAAAGAAGGAATATTCCCTCCTATACTACTCTTAAAGATAAGAGTATGTGCTGTAGAAGTTCATTTTTCTATAAAAAAGTAGAAAGTACAATGCTAATAATTTCTAAGGTAAGAATAACATAATTTAAAGTACAACAGAAGCTTGTTCACTGATCTGGGATTCATGAGAATTGAAGTAAGTTGGTTTACTTCTCTTTGTCTCAGCTTCCCTTAAATTAATAGGGGTTTAGCTATCTAGAAGCAGAAATGGTATAAAAAAAGGATCATTAGGGATGATAAAAAATTAGGAATAGCTTACATACTAGAAGGAATTAAAATGAACAGTACTTTCCAACCTGGGGGACAGATATGAAAGAGAATAAAATAATGACAAACATGGAAAAGAAAGAAGTGAGCAATTACACACTGCTTCCTGCAATTATATGACTTGGAGGAGTAGAATGAGATCATTAGGGAAAAAGTTTGAAACAGAAAGAAGGAATACTGCTTAAAAATCCATCTTGCTTGAAACGGTAGATCTCTTTGCAACAGGATGTTGCAGGTGACAGAAGTTTATACGGACTCAGAAAGTATTTAGATTTATCAAAGTCTATCAGATATAGCCTCTTCCACAAGAAGTCCCTGAATGACTCATTATCAAAAGCTTTCATGTTATTTCAGACAACATATCACAGTGTCGTTGTCCTATTCATGTGTACATTCCTAAGATCTTCCACAGTGAAAAGTTGCTCAGCCAATTAGAGCTTTATTTGGTTTGATTTAATTTAGATAGCCATAGAGAATTCTAGATCCTCAGATGTAGAGGTCCGCAACATTTTTAGTATGTTACAATTACAAACTTAGAAAGCTAGCTTTACTCACCGAGGCAGAGAAAATGTTTAAAAGACAAGTCACGTTCCACTGGTATCAGACAATTTACTATGGCTCGCAGTGAAATAATATAATTTTCTCTTTATTTTTGTTAATTTTCAAAACCACGTACTCAGAAGACTCTTCAATTTCTTTCAAATCAGGCAACCTAGATACATACCCTATGAGATAGTCTCTTCACTTGCTGTTCTGTCAGGAGTGTTTATTCTTCCTTACCGATTTATTTTAAATAAATAATGTCAGTTCAGCTCCCTGCCAACATGCTGTTCAAAACTTAATTTGACAACTATGCTACTAACATGCTGGAAGCATGATAACTGTGATATACTCGATGCCTGACTATGGCCCCATGACAACAAGGGCAACTCTCTCTCAGGTTTTTAATATACTATCAATGTGGAAGAAAAATCCTGGAAGACATCACTGCAATGGACTTGAAAAACTTTTGTCTTGAACTTTCACAGTTCTCATTGAAATTAAGCTTCCTTCAGCTTCAAGTTATGCATCAGCAGTTCAATAATGAATATTTTTATGTTGTATGATGTGTGGGAACATTAGAAATAGTGTGAGATCACAATTATAATTTGAAAATTCCTTTTGGTCCATGACCAATTGATTTTATGCTATTACGTTTGGGGTATCCTTCCTACCACTGTAACCACAGAAACTGGCAATTCTCAATTTGGCAATTCAGAACTAATTGGTTGTTTTTCTCGTGTAACTGAATGTGGTCATCCCTAAAACCTCGAACCAATTTCACAAGCTTCTGTTTTATGTGGATGTGGGCTTGAATTTTTTAATATTTGCTTTCATTTTAAAAATGAACTTAACAAAACTGAAATTTCTTCTATGTTGATGCCAGGGGATTTCAACTGCCCTCTCATAGCTTTTCATATGGAAAAAGTATTTCCCTTTTATCTCTTGCTTTACCTACTGGCAATTGCTGTAATATCATAGGTATGACAGCAAAAGGTTTTAGTAAAGCAAACGTAACTATTTTCCATGTCAATATCTGCAATTTTATCTGAAGTATTCACTCCAGGTTCTCTTTACTGTGATTGAGGAGAAATAATCATTCCAGAACTTGACTCATAGGTATCTAAATAAACCAGAGGTATTAACCTCAAAGTTTCTCTATTTCTTTCTCTTTTCTCCAAAGAGACTCTCGCCTGGATCAGATTCTATTTTTCTGGTCATTTGAAGTCAGGTGACACAAATCTCACTCTAAAAAATGTAACAGCTAAATCAAAATAACCAAATATTCAGATTTCAGCTGCTATGTGCTAATTTGCTTGGTATGAGCATTACAGTGAATGAGCACTTTGGTATAAGCACTGCTTACCAGATGCTTACTGTACAACAAATCCCTTATTTGCAAAACTGGAAATTCCTCTCATTCTTCTTCCCAGTCTGGAACTGTCTCAGATCATGGATATCATTACCAATAATACATCTGGTATTAAAACAATCTCATCCTTGTTTAGCTGAGAGCAAGTGTGTTCTTCACTGACCAGAGATGAATTTAGTGACTGAAAAGTTGATCTGTTGTTTTGTTTAATACGCAAAGAACCTGCAAAGGATCTGCTCAGTTCTTCCAAAATGTTGACACGTGTGGAGAAATCAGGAAGTCTCAGACATTTTGCTTGCTCTTACTGGTCAAGTAACTACACCCAGGATCACATGGACAGCTCCTGTAGGGTATATGTTAACCCATAGCACATTCCTGTGAAGCTTTTATCTTCCCATTTTTTAGCAAGGTGATAATCAGAACAAATTGATTTTGTTTCTTAGATTGCTAAAATCCTCCCAACACTTTCTTCAGTACCAGTGCTGAATAAATCATTGTAATGTTCCCCTGAAGTGAATTGAAAATTAATTTACACAGCTAAGATGATCCTCCTAATAACAGGGTACATGGAATGGGGAAATTGGAAATCATTACCCAGCAAACATTATCTGCATTATTTTTGTAGCTGCTTTAGATTGCATTGTAATAGAAAATTAGGAGACTGGCTGTGAAGAAGTTTAAGAGGGTCCCCTGAAGAGCTTCTGCTTTAAAATTGATTCTTTAAGAAAGCATTAAAAAGCTATTGGAATTGATTGCCTGCTAATATAAAGGAAAAACTCTTTGCCACCATTCGTGTTAAAAAAGAGCATCTTCATTCATGCATGTTATTAAAACTACTGGCCTGAAAGCCCCTGTAGAAAGATAAAGGATATGGATGGGATATTAAAACAGCAATCTTTACCCTATCTGGGATTTAAAGTTAATATGTCGCTTTTATTAATTCAGTGAGAACCATTAGTTAGGATGTCAAATAAGGGATTTACAATTAAAATACTATACAACAAAGGTGTCTTTAGTAAACAGTGAAGCAGGAATTCTTCATTAATCTTCCAAGCATGAGATACACCCCTGCAAAGAAGGAATCATGCATTTACAGTTTTCTTTATTGCCTGGTTTGCTATGCAATTGCAATAAAAGTCAGAGCTGATAACACCCCTGATTATCTCCAGTAACTTCCACTGCTGTGGGGTAATGGTGAATCAGATCTTAGCCAGCAACAAAATGGAATCCACCATACCTTGCTTACAGAGACACAACTGAATGACCTCTGGAAGATGCCGTTTTATGTAACACATTTGTAATATTTTAAAATTACATGGAAATATAATTTCCTTTCCTACTACTACTCAAAAGTTTTCATGTTTTTCACACATTTGGAACAAATTTGCCATGTCTCTTTTAATTTAGGATGACAGGAAACATGACAGGGCAATGGACATTGAAGAGGAAAGATCTTAATAATGAACGTATTAGGAAAAAACCCCAAATGGTACAAGCTTTAATGCAGCACTTTACATGAGTGCATTCTTCAGTTTTCCTTTCCTTTTGAAAGAGGAAGAGATTATGCAAGAGGTAATATCATCTTGGGAACTTTACTCAACACAACAGTCAGGGTGAAATCTCCTCAGGTAAAGTTGCAATAAAGTGCAAGTTGATGAACCTTCATTTCAGTCACAGATTCAGAGCTAAAAGGGATAGAAATAGAAGAGTGACAGACCAGATTAGCAGCCAGTATGAAGATTAAAAAGAAATAGCCCCACCAGGAAAGTGACAAGCCAGACACATTGGAAGGGCACCTGGCTGCTAACCAGCCAATGTTTATTTATTTTGGATTTTAAATGTCAACTAGTAAGAAAACAGTTTCAGAAAATGGAAAAAAAAAAAAAAAAAAAAAAAAAAAAAAAAAAGATAAAAGAAAAAAAACATTCGTGCAGAAAACAAGGAGGAATTATCTTAAATGGAAAGGAAGGGCAATGAAAAATGAATAAGGATATTGAGTATGATCAGGGCATGATATGAGGACACTTTATACATTTATGATGGGGAGGGAGATTATTTTGTAACAGAGCCTAGGAACCAACACTAATTCTTGGACTGAGCAGACTGAGCAGTGCTGACAAGGAAAATGTGAAGACTGCAAAGAATTAAAGGATAGAAATTTCTGTAAAGTGAGATAACATTCTTGAAAATCCCAGGTTCAACCTTTATTCATATCAGGTCTGGCACCTGGATAACACAAACTTACAGGATTTTATCATGCGATTCAGAATTCAGTAATTTAGTCTGTTAGGCAAACAGCATGAACTTCTCTCCCCAAGAAAATTACGGAATTTCAGTCTCTGGCTTTGCCAATCAGTCTAGAAAGTCCCCATATCTTTGCATGAAATAGTATTTTCTGAAAACATTAAATTAATTTAATAAAGTATTGTAGTGATGAACTCAATACAATGCATTTAACAGGTCACAATAAAATTGAGTTTGCTGAAATGATAAATATTGATATTAAAACAAGCAAAAATCCATATGCTCTATGAATCATTTTATTTTTTTTCACATCAAGCTCTCCGGGGAGAAAGCACAACTATGTCAATAAGTGTTCCTCCACTTCTAGTAATTACATAATTTCTGTGTGTTTTACATAATTCCTATGTGTTTATATTCCTTGGAAAGTAAGTTTTTGTAAGAAAATGTAATGAAAATATATAGAAAAAATACAAATTGATTTTTTTTTCTTGTGAGGAAAGATAAGTGTTTTTAGAAAGGAACTGGTGAAAATAATAAATAAAAATGGGAAGATGCATTGGAAACTGGAAAAACTTTTATGTGCAGGGAAGAAATGTTGATTCCTGAGTGGTGTAAGGTGTATTAGAAAGATCAAAAAGGTATACATGAAATTCTAAATGTATTTCAAATGAAATTTCTTAGAAGTTCACCTTCTAAGTGTTATGATTGTCAAAGATGGAAGGATTTAACTCCCTGTGTCTACTATCACTAGCCTAACATTCATTGATGGGCAAACACATATTGCCTGCAGGCTTCACTGATGTGGTGTATTAAAAGAAGAAGAGGATGAGGATAATGAAGAAAAAACACCAGAAGTCTTCTAAGAGCAACCAAAGTTAGAGGAAAAGCCAGTTACAAATTTCCTAGGCAGATATGATGAGATAGGATGAGAAGATTAACACGTTGTTTCTCAAAAAAAAATCCTTAAATTTTTATATTTTAAAGTCTACTGTTGTTAAAGATTTGATAATTTCGCTGTTGTGTTGTTTTATCTATATGTACTGAGTATAAGTGAGTGCAAAAATCCCTGCATAGAAAGGCAGCTACATGTGTAAGCTGTCACAAGGTAAGCTGGAATGTAGATTTATAGCATTTTTGCTACTCTCTAACAAGAGTCTGAGTGCTTGCTCTCACTCTGCAGTAAAGCGAGACAGCTTATCACTCACTGAAGAAGAAAGCTACCTACATTTACCATGGCATAGGAACAAGCAGTTATTACAGAGTGGCTGATATCATAAATTCAAACTATAACTTACACCTCATTAACCTGTTCAAAGACTGGGAGTTCTGTATGATAAGCACTGTACAAACACACAAGGATAAATATTCTTTGTCAGAAAGAACAAAGAAAACAAAGGATGAGGTTAGAAACAAGGATCTGAATCATAGAAATCAGATGACTTGCTCAAGGACACATGTGAAGACGTGAAGTCGCAGACATGGGACTTGCATATTTATCTTTAAAATTCCAGTCATAAGACCATCCTTCCTCATCTGAGTAATACAACTCCTCTTCTGCAAACTGAGTGCATATTTTAATTTTACCTATGTTCTTTCACTTCAGCATTGCCGTAATTTGCTGAAGTCACATCCCTACCTAAATCTGAAAAAAAAAAGAAATGTTGGATAAGAAAACATTCAGTATACTCATGCTTCTGAGTAGCACGCTTGTGGGATGTTACCTTATTCTACTGCCCGAGCAGATCCAGGCAGCTTTGTGGCCAGGACCCAAAGGGACAACATACCTGAGGGACTTCTTGGGTATGGGAAATGTTTGGGTTACTCATACTTCTTTAAAATGTTGATTCTCACTTTCCCTGCTGCTAACTGTAATGGTGTGTGCTCAGTCAAACAGGAAGGCATGCTTTCTGCTGTGACCCTGAAAAAGATGGTGCACCAAGAAAAAAAGCTGGCCACCCAATGCTGCATTTGCAGACTCTCAGGTCTAACAGGTTATTCACAACATGTCATGAGGCATGCCATTCTCTCCTCCCTCTCTGCTCCTATGTCAAGAGCCAGTGCTGCTTTGACTTCTCTCAGTCATCCTCCTGAGAATCAGAAGCAGCAGGAAGTAAGGCTTGCTTTTGCCCACACCTTCCAGGAACCCTTTGCTGAGGAGGGTTCAAGACTTCCTCCCCGAGATCCTAATCTTTGCTCTCACTCATACCAGCATGCATGTTTCCCTAATGTGCAATTGGTTAGCATTTTGGAGACACATGCCAAAATAATTAAGAAGTTGCAATAAGTTGTCAAAAATGCAAGTCAGCCAAAAGAAAATCATGCACACTGAGCGTTATGTTTTGGGAGGTTCATTTTTTTTGGAGGGAAGAGGAGTGTTAAACTGGGCCAATGCACACATACAAAGCATGGGATATTGCTCTAAAACATGTTGGGAAAAACAACTGTAAAATCAAAACAATTACACTAAAATGCCTCTACATTAACAAATTACTTTTATGACAGTAACCTGTGAAATATTTCTATCATGTCATAGACCATGACAGTGATTTTACAGATTTCTTCTCCATTTCCTGTGACACAATAGTCTTGTGGCTTCTTTGATTTAGAGGAGTCTTCCAAAATTCTAGTAAAAACTCATGATTCTACTTTCCTCCTTTTTCGCTTAGTGTCTTTAAACAACCCTCTTTCTAGAAGCTCGGCATAATTCCAGGCAGATATTGGACATTCAAGAGCAACTTTGATTTGCAATTACAAAGAAAATCAGCATCCTCTTGCAATTAAAGTAATAACATAGCACTGTCTCTTGCTAGTTCCTAATGTCTATCTCTCTTTTGCTCATTTTTTTATCCCTTCAGTTACCACAGTGAACAGCTGTGGTCATACATATGATACACCTGGCAGCTTGAAATGTCCAGATGCCAAGCTTATCTACCCAGTATTGGCATTCATTTATGAATTTAGCTTTATTTGAAGTGAGGATTTTGCCTAGAAAAAAATGTTCCAAGTGACAATTGTCAGACAGGGGAGATGCTTAGCAGGAATAATTAACCTCCTGTTTGAAATTTATTTTGAGTGGTCACAGGTACCATAATTAAAAGGGCAAATGAGTTATGGGACTAAAGGAACCTTTGTCTGTTAGGAATTCATTAATGAAGGCTTTAATAGTTAATGTTGAACAGTTAGGTAAATCTTCAAACTGAGTTTTTCATACATCTCCCTTGGCAAATGGTTAAGGCCCCTGATCTCATCTCCACTGATGGTTAATAGACAGGAGTAGGTTAAAAGGCAATAAGATTTGCTTTTCTGGAGCATTCAATTCCATCTAAAATTGCCAGAAGGTACCCTCATGACACCTTCACAAGACACACTGTATCATTTTCCCCCCAGTTTGCTGCAAAATAAATTGAGGATCAGAGAGGTTAAACTATTCACCCATGGATTCATACAAAGTCTGGGGCACAGCCAGGATTAAAATATAAACTTCCTCATTCTCACCCTATATTTTGCCACAAGATCATTCAACACTCAGTAAACAACGGACTTGTAACTCAGCCCTGGAGAAAATACTGCAGCAAAATTATTTGTTTTTTTTCCAGCTTATAGTATGAGCAAGGAAGCTCTTGAGCCAAAGAAATGACAGTATTTTATAAAGAAGGAGTGAAAATCTTAAATGTTTCTGCAAATCCTTCAGCTCTGAGACAATCAAGTACTGCTCATTTATAGATTGTATAAAATTTTACATGCTGGATAATTAAATAATTAAAGAATTCATGAACTCCTAGGATAGAGTTCACATTGTTTAGGATGGTAATCAAAGTCTATGACTGAATTACTGAAAAAGTAAAACATCAAGTCTAAAACCATGAGTGTCTTCGCAGTCTTTTTACCTCTTGCCTACCATCCTCTGAAGTCATAATTTTGTTAACTCACTCCCTTACCTAAATTATGTAAGGTTCTCTCTGTAAACCGTAGTATTGCATCCCTCTCCTTGTCAAGGTAGAGAGAGACCGGGCATATTGTCTTACTCATATGGCATAAGGAAATTGGTTTGTGGTTTATTTGGTTGGGGTTTTCTTATGTGCCAGCAAAACCAGTCAAGATCCAAGTCTACACAGTATGTACACATTATGCTCCAGTTTTTCCAAACTGCAATTAAATCAAACCTTCTCTCTAAAAAGAAAAAGCTCTAATCTTTCTTTTCTTTAGAAAATCAATGTTTTGTGGAAGAATGTGATGCCATCAAATACATTTCACATATTCAATGTATCTCCCCATCATTTACGTACATGTTTTATTCAAAATTTAATTATAAATGACAACGGAAGCTAATCTGGAGCCTAATTCTGTACTGCCCTGTAGGGGTTTTTTTGGTGAATTCTCATTCCCCAGCATGGGAAAGTTTCCAGGAACAGGGAGGTTCTCCAAACTGCTTATATTTCCTCCCACAGAAATCCTGCAGATTGTCAGCATTTCCAGGGAAAATGAGGTGTAAATGACTGCAATGTGCCATATATTGTTTTCCATACCATACGAGAGAAACTGGTGAGATACAAATGTAAACGAAAAGTTGATTTCTGTTTGGTACCTGCCTCTTACAAAGACTTGTATAAAGCTAGCAGTTTGGAAAGGGTGAGTCTGGCACAAGACAATTTACAAACATTTTTTAAAATACTACTATCTGTAACTAAACAAATTACATGGAAACTCAAATCAGATGTCTTTAAACACCATGAGAGGACACACACTGAAGTAAAACATTTGGCAAGCAGTATGTACTATTAATTTTAAATATAAATAAGAGAACTTACTGATTTTGTGTTGTTTTTTGCTAAGAATGGTAATGAGACATTGAACTTTCCAGCAAGCCTTTTACATATCAATCTCCACAGTTTAAAATACGAAGCTGCTAAAAACTATAAAACCAATTAAAGAAAGTACAAGCAATAAGTTTAGCAATTTAAATCTACCAAAAAATGGTTAAGAAAGTGAAGTGAATATTAGAAAAGGAGAAGATCTGTATGTACCAGTGATGGCTGTGAATCGTAGTGATATATGTAAAAAGGCAAATGTAATTCATCAGGTGGAGTATTCCCGTAAGGAGCCATGGCATTTGAGTGGATTTGCATGAGGTACAGCTGACCACTCTTGGAGAACTGTGCTGTGTTTAAGACCACTCAGCAAAGAACAGGTGAATAAAAAGGCTCTTGGAGTGATCAGAGAACCGTGAGTCCTAGAAGAAGAATAAAACTGGGTTTGTTTTGCATAGTCTAATAAAACAGAGGGTAAATGACAGTGAATTGCTTTCTATAAATACATGGATGGGGAAACACCAGGGCAAAAGAGGATATATTTAAACTAAAGGACGGCATTGACACAAAAACAAATGGATAGAAACTGGCCATAAATAATTCTAGTGTGGAAATCAGAAGGTTTCTAGTCATTACGACAAAGATATTTTGTGTAATATCTTTCCAGCAGAGTTGTTGCCTCTCCCACTCAATAAGTTTATGAAAAGGATTGTGAAGAACAACTACTTGCAGCAACTGAGATTTAGACCCAAAGATCCAGGTGTTTCCAGTCTAGTTTAAATGCCCATTCCTATTTTACTAAATAAAGAAAATCTACTGCACATGACATGTGTTCCCACAAAACAAAAGAAATTGAATCTGTCTTTGCTGGTTATAGGGTCAAAATTAAACAGAAAACAAATGTTTTGTAAAAGGTAAAGATGCCTACATGCAAATAGCTTTATTAAACTACCTCTTACTAAAACAGATCGCACAGAAGGACAAATCCTGTGTCCTGACCTGTAAAAAAAAGAAAATCTATTGAGTGCAGCTCTGCAGAGAATGACTTGGGAGTATTGTTAGATGAAGAACAGAATATGAGGCAGAAGTGTGCACTTATATCCCAGAAAGCCAATTGCATCCTGGGCTGCACAGAAATACGAGTGGCCAATGAGTCAAAGGAGTTGATTCTCCCCCTCTGCTCTGCTCTAGTGAGAATCAATCTGGAATTCAGCTCTGGGGTCCCCAACATAAGAGAGACATGGACCTGCTCAAGCAGGACCAGAGGAGGGCCACAAAGATGACCAGGGGGCTGGAGTACCTCCCCTTTGAGGATAGATTGAGACAATTGGGGTTGTTCAGCCTGGAGAAGAGAAGGTTCTGGGGAGATCTTATAGAGGCATTTCAGTACTTAAAGGGTGTCAAGAGACAAGATGGGGAGGGACTTTTTATCAGGGAGTGTAGCAATAGGACGAGAGGTAATGGTTTCAGACTAAAAGAGTAGATTTAGATTAGATATTAGAACAAATTCTTTACTGTAAGGGTGGACACTGGAACAGTTTGCCCAGAGAGTTTGTAGATGCTCCCTCCATGGAAGTGTTCAACGCCAGGTTCGATGGGGCTTTGAGCAACCTGATCTAGTGGGAGGTGTCCCTGCCTATGGCAGGAGGGGTTGAAAATAGATGATCTTTAACATTGCTTCCAACTCAAACCTGTTCTGTTCTGTTCTGTTCTGTTCTATTCTATTCTATTCTATTCTATTCTATTCTATTCTATTCTATTCTATTCTATTCTATTCTGTTCTGTTCTATTCTATTCTATGCTATGCTATGCTATGCTATGCTATGCTATGCTATGCTATGCTATGCTATGCTATGCTATGCTATTCTATTGTTTCCTACACACTCCCTTTAAATTTTACTAGAAACTTGTGCCAGCCTGGAGAAGGAAACCGCCTAAACCTTTAGAACATTATTTATTTATTTGTACTTAGATTTATGTCAAAGCAAGAGAGGAAGAAACACTAAACTTTTTACTGTAATGAAGCTTGGCGTTTGACTTCCATTATAAACAATGTGGACTAAAAATGCCTAGAGGCACTATACATTGTGTATCTGGCATTTATATAGCAGATTACCGGCACTCTCACTGACCTTGGTAGCTCTGCAGAGGACACACTGTATTTTCATTTAGCTGAGCTGATTTTAAAAATCTCTTGTCTGTCTGCATCTGTATCAAGGTGAAACTCAACTTGTCTCCATCTTTGTGTCAAATCTGAACTTCATCATGCCTTCAGCAAAGCACATTTGCAAAGGTGTGAAATCAGATGGCAAGTGTATTTAAAAGCTCTCAGTTCCAAACCCCTCAAGCTCTTACATGTACTTGTATCCCGCTGGGTTCAGCGCAGACAATTGTGGGAGTTATTTGATACATACACTCAAGAGCCTGCGAGTTCAGAGGATGTAAACATTAAGGGTCAAGCTTTCCCTAGGGTCATCTGCAATTGTATAGAATAGCTGGACACAAGAAATTTTCTGTCTGCTTACATGTTCTGTGTAAAAATTGTCTCTACCACTTCAAAGAAATAAAAGTTTGAAAAGTAGGCCGCTGCTATCAGAGTTACTGGATGGTAATGAAAGACCAACTGACATGAAAGGTTCAGGGAAACAGATGTAGCACTCAAAAGCAAACAGAGCCTGCCTTCGCTTTCTTTGCTAATCATTCCGCCGTACCTTTAGTAACCAAGTCTCCAAAAATTCCCAGCAGACTAGGCACCTCTGGGCCATCCCATCTCAGAAATACTTTAAAACCAGAGTCTGGCTCCTACTGCAATGCACTACTTTGCTTGAAGTTATAATAGCAGCAACCATAGCAATATTCCTAGTCTTAATTTCTGCTACTGTTAAATTCTGCTTATAAGAAGGTTTCAAATAATAAAAATGCAAAGAATGAAAGTAAGTTCGTCTGGCAATTTATTTGTGCATGTTTACTTCCATCAGTGTTTTCATTATAATGGAAACTTAGTGGGTGCTTAGGATCCAAATTCTTTGGATTTTCTGAGAAATAAAACAGCCAAGATCATGAATATTGTGCTAAATATGAATTAATTTATTTCTGACCAATATGTATTATTACATATGGACATACTAATATGTCTGTACACCATCATAGATATATTAATCTTTAACAACCTCTTAAAAGGCTGCTTCACTACAGGGCAAAATGAATATCAACTCTTTGCTGGGTTAAAAACTGTCTGGCTGGCCAAGCCCAAAGAGTTGTGGTGAATGGAGTTAAATCTAGTTGATGGCCACTCACAAGTGGCATTTCTTAGGGCTCAGTATCGGGGCTTATTCTGTTTAATATCTTTATCAGTGATCTGGATGAGGGGATCGAGGACACCTGTAGTTAGTTTCCAGGTGACACCAAGCTGGAGGCAGCGTTGATCTGCCTGAGGGAAGGAAGTGTCTACAGAGGGATCTATGGAGGCTGGATCAATGGGCCAAGGCCAATGGTAAGAGTTTCAACAAGGCGTTAAGTGCTGATTCCTGCACCTGGATCACAACAACCCTACACAGTGCTTCAGGCTAGGGGAAGAGTGGCTGGAAAGCTGTCCAGTGAAAAAGGACCTTGAGGTCCTTTAGGTTAATAGCCAGCTAAATATAAGCCAGCAGTGTGCCCAACTGGCCAAGAAAGTCAACAGCATCCCGGCTTGTATCAGAAATAGTGTGGCCAGCAGGACTAACAAAGTGATTGTCCCCCTGTACTTGGCACTGGTGAGGCTGCACCTCAAATACTGGGTTCAGTTTTGGGCCCTTTGCTACAAGAAGGACATTGAGGTGCTGGAGTGTGCCCAAAAAAAGGGCAACAAAGCTGATGAAGGTTCTACAAAACAAGTGTTACAATAAGCAGCTGAGGGAATTGGGGCTGTTTAGCCTGGGTGAAAGGAGGCTCAGGAGATACCTTTTCACTCTCTACAGCTACTTGAAAGGAGGTTGTAGCAAGGTGGGGATCGGTCTCTTCTCTCAAGTAACAAGTGACCATACAAGAGGAAATGTCCTCCAGTTGCACCAGGGGACATTTAGATTGGATATAAGGAAATATTTCTTCACCAATAGAGTTGTAAAGCATTGGAGTAGGCTGCCCAGGGAAGTGGCTGAGTCATCATTTCTGGAGGTGATGTAATGTTTACAGACATGGTTTACTTTTGGACTTGGCAGTGCGAGGTTAACCGTTGCACTTGATAATCTTGAAGGTCTTTTCCAACCTAAGTGATTCTATGAGTCTATGATTCTATGAAAATGTGTTATTTAGACATAATGGAGCCTGTAACACTTCTTTTGGATGTAACATTTACCATTCTAAAAACAGATCTGCTAACTGCACATACTGAGTTTTGAAGAGCTTTATTTCGTGAACTTGCTGAATAGAAGTATCTTTTACAGAATAGAAGAATTTTTTCTTTCATTGAATAACACAGTAGTTCAAAGAGCATGTTATAGCTGTCTAAAATGTGTTCTAAGAATTACTAAAAAAAATTATATATCTGCATTTTGAAGTAGCAGGCTAACTGAAGAATGTACGCATTTTCTGAGACACATTTACCAAATAATGATTTTTATTGTTTCGATATTTTTTTCAAAATTTTTCATAGATATTTTCATCAGAAGCAGAAATAACCAAAACCACTGTGCAGTAGCTTTGTTCTTGCAGTAGAAAAACACAAACTAACGCCTTCCCCAGTCCCAGCAATTCTAGCAAGAGAAATAAAATGAGAGAATGTTGGTTTTGCATTTACAACATCATTTTCAGCAGTCAAAACCATTGATCAAAATACTCCCTAAAACTAATTAACCAACTGTAATCAATAGCAGCCTTGGTATTTCACTCATTTAAGCAGGCTTTGTTCATCTGACATGTTTAATTTTGGCTGCAAAGCACAAAATGAGCTTTCTAGTCATTTAATTACCTGAAATTATGAGTATCTCCCTGAAAGAGAATTCCACGGTCATGGTTAGATAGTCAGGGCAGAACTCTTGGCTTTTGTTCTAGAGTCTTTATGTTGCTGACGCACTTGCTTTGGTTCCCAGTCCTCAGCCTTTCTCAAAAGTGTTATTCAGAAAAGCGTAGGGGTGAAACGGGGAAGAGAAATGATAGAATGGCATGTGCCATGCCCTATTGGATCCTTGGCCAAGAGTAGCATGTGTAGCATTGTAAATTAGAGCATCCTAAAAATAATCTTAAAATATGGATCAGATTTTCTCAACTAGAGAGGAATTGTAAAAGTGTAGGGAAACGGCAGAGAGGTACCTTCTCCCTAGACTTTTCTACAGGTACTTTGAAAGAACGAATCCTCTGCTGATACAAATATAAGCATTCAAAGTATTGAATTTTCCATATACTAAAAGTATGAAACAATGAATGCCTGTTTTTAAAAATTCTTTACTACTTGATGGCAACGAGTCTAGGACTATTTCAAGCAAATGTATATCTTGGTTTTCCCTTTGGAGTGATATTTTCTGCTAACTTAACAGGTCAAATACTCTTACTTCTCAGCTAGAACCTGGCCTGTCGTGCTTATTGACCTGAAGGAATTCGAGACTGGGGAGGGGGGAACTGCAGAATAAAGCAATGTCAATTGAAGAGTGTTATGTTCCTACATAAGAAATGAGGCATAGTTTGCTGTATTGGTGCTATTTCTACATTGCAACAACTCCTTCAGGTCACACAGTGAGGCAGCATCTCATCTAAAATGCTAGAGAGAACAAGGAGACATTGTTTTGATCTATCTTGTTTCAAATACGGATTTAGTTCTTGGAAGTAAATTTATACAGTTTCATTTATCTCTCCAACGTATGAAATTTCAAGAGATGCCAATGTATTTTTCATACATATTTTTGAGTGTATTTATTCTGAGTACTAGTTTTCATGTTTTTGCAAGTTCAGAGTACCTGTCTCATGCAACTTGAGATATAATTAATCACACAAGACTAGGATTATATGTTTAACACTTTGCTATATTTTGAAAAAAACAAACTCTCTAGAGACTGCTCCGTTTTCAATGTATTAATGTATATAAGGAACTTTCCATCAGCAGACATATTTGGACACATACACATAGCTTTATGGTTCCTCATTGGCTTCAGAACACAATAAAAACCCACGGACTTGGTTACACTAATGGAAGACAGTAACTTAAAAGAAGTTTTTGATGGGGAAAAAAAAGTGAATGAATGTTTGCTAAAACCTCTTCATGGTTAAGCTATGTTTTCATTCAGTATGACTGACACACAATGTGTGTTCACAGCAGGAACAGAAAAGAAAAACTAACTAATATTGAAGGAAAAAAAATGAGCAAGTAAACCTCTTGGAAATTATTTCTTCTGCAGAAAATCTAAGCATTAGTTACTGTTTAGAGGAAGTTTTGCAGCAAATCAGGGTGAAAATATCCTTCAGTGCTCTGCCATAGCAGGCACTCTGAATGGGATTCACCTGAACTAATGTAGATTTTTACAAATGAGTGAGGCATCCTTTCTACTGCCTGCAGAGAAATAAGCATTTATATGCTGAAACCTCGCTCATTTTGAACTAAATTTTACATTTGTTCAGATAAATCATACAATAAAAATGTCTCTTTCTTTCCTCCGTGCTGCACTCTCCCAGAGTTAAAAGTGACCAGCTCAGCCATGGATGTCCCTATTGTATTTTCTGACCTTCAGGTGATAAGACCCTAACTACCTCCTCAGGATTAGTGGCTAACTAAAACTGCAGCTGCTTACAGTTCCCTCTGTCCCCACTAGTCATTCATCTACATCACCTCGGGCAGCTGTGCACTAAAAACACTCTGTGATGACCGGCCTGAGCTGGGTACTATATTGCTGTCCCAGCCTGTATTGCCAGGTAAATCCTATAAGACTCAACAAGTTTATATGGGGAGAGTACTGACTGATCAGATAACGGTACATTATTCCCTGTATAGTAGAATAAGAGCAATGACATGTCAAGGTCATAAGGAAAAACAGGTACGAGAATTCAGTAAAAAATAAACTATATCTAAAACATAAAGCTGAAAAAAGTGCTTCAGCTAAGTCCATAGCAAATGACAGAATATTATGTCATAAGATGAAAAACTATAATTTTGATGATTGATATAAACCACAGTTCTTTTCCTTCCTAATCTGAACAGAAGTCATCACGAGGCTGATCTGTATGATACTTCTAAGGGTGCCCTGAGCTTTCACTCCTCACCATTTCTCTACAGCTGTTAACTACACTTCTCATATTTTTCTTTGAACTCTATGTTCAAGTTGATACATTTGGCCCTTTTTTTAAAAAAAATTTTTCAAGTATATCACTCAATCCTCTTCCTTTCTCCTTCATCCCAGAAAATGATAAAAATGATAAATTGACCTTTTTCTTTGACTCAAATGTAGCAAGGTCCTGATACCGCTGATGCAGCCCTCTGTCTTCTCTCCTGTTTTCAGTTCCACCTGGGCTGTGGACACTAATTGAGAGGGAAAAGCACAGCTGCTCATTAAAATACAATGTGTGCAGCAGCTTAGTCTCCTAAAGGAGTAATTTCTTCAATCTGTTTCAGTATGTGTTCCTCTGAGTGTGTGTATATATATATATAAAAGAACAGGGAAAAAGGAAAAATAAGAACACAAGTCTAAGGGTAGTAAATTCTGCCAGGGAAAGTATATTAATTTATAAATGCCATCCACTAATTTCGATCAAAATTATTCTGAAAGGTACATTTCTACGTAACAACGGTAGCTCAGAAGAGGATTATATATCAATAAATGAAAGCAGTTGATCGATCTAGAAACAACAGTTGAGGAGATTCAAAACCAAACATGAATGCATACTGGGGCAAAAATATATTCTGGAGAGTGTCTTGCATTGGCAGCACCCAAAAGAAGAATAGAACATCACAGGTGCATCCAGCCCAGTATGCTGTCTCCAGAAGTGATTCAAAACAGATGGTAGAGAGAGTAAGAACTAGTAGTTATTGATTCTCCCAACTACTCCCCTAAACTTCAACAGTTTTCAGTTCAGGCCATTTCCTGAACCACATAGGGTTTGTCTGTTTAGTGAATTACCATGGATATCTCTTCCAGGAATTTATCCAGTCTCCCTTCAACCCATGCATCCAAAACATCTTTTGGTGATGTACTCCTCAGTCAGCTACCTATAAATTACATCATTCTAAATGCACCAGCTGTGAGGTTAGTAAGACAAAACTAAGAGCCATCCATCTTTATTTCTTACAGCATATACCCTGAACAAATACTGAGGATTTTCACAAATGTAGAACATTCAGCTATAGCCCATCTATTTATAAAATATGTATTTATTCTGCAGCAGTATTTAGGTCCTCAAAATTTCCTGCTACTTTCTCCAAATGACTCCTTTGCATTTGACTAATTTGACTCATTTGACTAATGGTCATTCTGTAAAGCTCTTTTTGTATAAATGTAATTAATTTGATGTTAGAGTCAATATCACTTCTACATGAATTTATAAGGCTTTCATCCCTGTGATATTTCTAGGTTTGTTTACTTGGTTTCAACAAAATATCACAGGTGGAGCTTTAATTTTTGCTGACTCATCCCAGTAAACCACTAGCCCCGTCCTGTCTCCAGGCTTTTCATTGGAGAGTGTTTCTCTTTTTTTTTTTGGAGAGAAACCAAATTGCATTTTAACAATTCGTAAGCTGCATGAGGGGTAATCTACTAAATCAAAGTTTTAGGCCTGAACATTACCTTTTCAGGTCGACTTTGTAATTTGCTGTGATCTTTTTTCATTTTGAATTCACTTACAAGGAATCTACAGCCTATAAATCACTGTTCAGAAATATCCACGGTATCTGACGAAAACATAGTTAGCTTTGTGTTTGAATCTTAAAAGGAAGCATTTTCAGAAGGGTACTATGGGAGCTAGTAGACACATGATTTCAAATTATTTTTTAAAGAAGAATAACTTAATAAAGATTATTTTGAGAAGCAGTGAAAACTTAATGCTCTGATTCCCTGAATAAGTTGTAAATTATCATCAGATTTTGCCTTAATATATATTATTTATAAATAATATTTTTCCCCACATGAAATGTTTTTTTGAAATACCAGATCCCTGGGTTTCAAGGACTAATTACATAGATAGCATGAGAAAGAACACAGAGACAATGTCTTTGCATCTTAATTGTAGAAGCCCTCTTCTTTCCAGTACCGAACCAAGCTACACCCAGAGCATAGGGAGATAAATGTGGGAGCTGTAAACTTGACGTCTAATATCTGCTACTGAAGATTTGGGATTTGATTTAGTGCCTCTATTGGAAGGTTTGAAAATAACAGGTCTTCAATCTTCTTTTAATAAATTCATTTTCAAACCTACAATTTACCTTTTTGGCAGTTTTACGATTCAGAACAATGGACCTTTTTTAGTTGTGTAATTTTTTTTTGGCTGTTTCTGTTTTCTCTCACATTTATAAGCAGAAAATTGGTGTTCAGTAATTTGCAGAATATTGAAGCAGAAAGCATTCATAGCCCCCTAGTTGGAAAAACTTCACCAAGATTCCTGATTGTGGAAAATGTTGGGGGACTATATGACACTTTTTAGTAGTGACAAACCAATACTTGCACATTACCAGGCCACATTATATTAACTCCATATACACCTGCTATATTGGAATTTCTGAAAAGTAACAAATTCTGAAGTGACATAATACAAATAGCTTAGAGCAGAAAGGAAAAGAGATTTTCTGCAAGGAGGAAAAGAATCTCACAATGGTATTTGGGATTGTGCTTTTATTTCTCAGTATTCTAAAAGTAAAAAGGCGACAGAGCGGGGAGAGCAGGGGCAGGTGATGTTTAAGAGGACAGAGATAAGCTCTGGAGACTAGCGATCTTGATGAATCTGAGACCTGATAAACTCAGGACACCAAACATCAGCCACATTTGTGCAAGGCCACCAACATATACATCAACAATAGGTTGTGTGATGATTCTGCTTGCATAAAAGTACATAATGGCTGTTATGGGCAGACAAAGACAACAGGATTACCTGTTCACCACTTACCGGGGGATTTTCTGAACCCGTACCTAAAGGCCACTGGTACACCTATGTGACCTTCCACTTCTGAGAGGACTTCTCAGGTGACCTCCTCATTGTCGCTCTGACTGGGTAACTATGAGTGAGTGTGTGTGAACTGTGTGAGGAAACAAGTAAGTGTATTATAGGAACAGCTATCTGGTATTAATAACAACAGCTAGATTCTTTCAAGAAAAAATGCTCAATAAACAATAATAGTTCTAATAAATCTTGGTTATGATCTGCTCCCCAACTCAAGAACCTGTCCAGGAAAAAGGAGGTGACAAGAGTAGGCATAACCTGCACATGTCTGCATACATGCACTGCATCCTGTCTGGTGGTGGCTTTGAGTAACACATACACTATAACTGCATTTTCTTAAAGAATTGCACAATCTAACTCAGAAAATTAACAACAGTGACACAGCTATTGGATCAAACACAGCAATTTCTCTATCGCATTGACCTTTCACAAACCTGCATACACTAAGCATATGATTCAATCAGTTTTTAAACACATTTTTAACTGCTTCTAAATAAACTGTAAAGGAGGAAAAATATTCTATATTCTGTATAGATAAAGATAGCACGATGTAATCTGTCTTCTGACAACCAAAAGAAAACAAAGAACTGCTGAGATAGATGTAGTTGTGTCATGTCATCATAAAAGTGGAATAACATCATAGTAAATCAGTCCTATTATGTCTGCACCTCACAGGAGATACTCTGTGCTTAAAGTTTGACTTCTTTGCTAGGAAGCAGCTGCTGGGAATATCCCTTGGTCAGAAACCAACTTCAGTTTCACAGTCCTTTCTTGCCTTACTTGCACATAGACAGAGTCTCAGGGTGTGACTCCTCCGTGTACACATACCCGTGCTGGCTTCAGTCCCCCTGCACTATGTTAGTACTACAGATAGGATGATTAAGGTGATAGGATGATAGGTGTTTATAGTGATATTTCTATAAGGAAAACATTTTCCATGCAGCAGGACCAGAAACAAGAAAATGGTTGTGGTATGTTCTTATTCAAGTTGTTCATGGGTTAATTTTTAAGAATGTGTTGTTAGCTACAGGATGGCTTTATTCTAATTCAGATATTTTTCCACGGATTGTGGGAGGAATCTTGGAATGATGCTGTGCTTAGAATTTATCCAAGAAATGAAATCACAGAATTATTCATATAATTCATCTTCACTTTCTCCAGATTTCCACAAGAGTTTACTCTGTTATTACAAGTGAAGCACCACGGCTTTTATATTTTTATTAAATTCTGTTGATTAACAGTAAGAGTCAGGGCTGTATTCTTGTTCTTTTCATTCTTGCAGTCAGCATCCTTTTCAGTAAATGAAAGTCCCATAGGGCATCTTTGCCCTTCCTTTTATGTATTTGCCTAAACCCAGTAAGAATGGAAAAAACACTCAGGCTTTCAAAGGAAAAACAAAACCACAAAAAAAAAAAAAACCAAACAAAAAAACCACAACAAAAAACAACAAACCACAACACAAGCCAATCTCACTCCAAACAATATAATTGGGACAATAAAGGATGTAGCCTCCGCTCAGTATGCACACATAACTCTGATTAACGTTATCAGGAAATACAGACTCACAGACTGGAGAATAGGTCCCTTAGCTCAGAAGAGAGCATTACTCTTGTATCTGAATGTGTCCTTTTAAAAATGACCCTTAAGTTTATCCCACAGCAACTATTTTCCCTTTTACTGCATATTTGAAACTATTTTAGTTTGAAGTGCTGTCAGGAAACTAAAATCTTGTTATAAAATTCCCCACAGAATTTAAACCACATGTTTAAAAAAATCACTTGATATTAATTGCAAGATATGTGGAAATAAACTCTGTGATACCCATGTGGACCATCTCACAGATGGCAAGGGGGCGATACAGATGTAACAGGGAACAGAGTCCTTCCAATTTATGCTACTTAATGCAACACCATACAGGAGTATTTTTGGGGAGAGGAAAAAGTAAAGGAAGAGGAACTGCAAAGTGGTTTTGTCTGCTTGTTTTCTTAACTGTCATTAGGACTAATGATTGTTTCCAGGCCCATATTCTACAGTTACAATAACAAAAATTCAAACATCTACATGCAGATATGGGCTCCATTAAAAAACAAACAAACAAACAAACAAACAAAAACAACATAAAAAAACCCAAAACAAACAAACAATCTGGTACAATTACAGAACCTTACTTCTGTTCCACTCTTCCACATTGTAGAAGGGAGGAAACCTATCTTAGTAAGCCATTTACTGAAACAATCTCAAAACCTATTTCATTAACTCATGTTCCTTGTATCAACTGACAAGGAAAATATTCAAGATTTTGCCTTCTCAGCTTTTTTTGATGGGCAAAATATTACACCTCCCTCAGAGAAAAGCCATCAGGCAGGGCTGCTTTCAAAACAGTTTAAACACAAAATGCTGTACTGGCAATTATATTCACTCACTCTGTTTAGCTAACACAACTTGAACAACAATATCATCTTTTTGCCAGTTGAAGACAGATGTGTTTCTAACTTTCTGCACACACTAGAAAGCCATCAGGTCATTTCTACCTAGGTATACCAAAGATGGTCCATTGATTTGATCTCAGGCACTGCAATTCACTTGCATATATACAGCTCAATATCTCTTGTATTCCTCTGTGTGAAGCCTGTTATCTCTTTGCTAAAAAATAGATGTGGTTAATCCTGGTTGAATGTGATTCTTCTGGAAAGTTTACTGAGAATGGAAAGTAATTAAATAATTGGAGTGTGGTCTAAGAAGGCTAATGTTCTTAGTTATCTTTATAGAAAAAAATCTACTGAGGTCAACCAGAGTCTTTTAGTTGGCTTCATAGACTTTTAAGGATGAAAAGAATCATTAAATCTTCTAGTCTGAGCTCCTTCATATTACATTTCATGTAATTAGCTTTCCACTCTGTTCACTAACTTGTTTTTGGCTAGAGCATATTTTTCAAACAGGCATCCAACCTTGATTTTAGGACCTTAGCAGTTGAAGGACTGGTCACATCAATACATATGTTCTTCTAGAGATTAAAATCTTGGAGAAAAATAACATTTGCAAAGTTGTACTTCTCAAGCATTTAAATTTGCTTGATTTATGTTTCTAGAAATTGGCTGTTGTCCTTCCTATCATTGAATAGTTTTAGCCTTTTATCACCACTATTTTCCTCAGAAACACTCACAGAAAGGAGCTGTTCCTTAGTCCCCCTTTTAACAAAAAAAACCCAGATTTTTCTGTCTTCATAAATTTTGATCTAGTTCTAGTCAATTAAAAGATACCTTGAACTAGTTTCTTTAGTTTAAAATCATCTGTGTGTATGACATATAAAATATCTTTTTTTTTTTCTTCCACCATTTTTAACAGAGATTTAGAAACAAGAATCAAAGAGTGGTTTGCAGCTAACAGTCTGATTTAAGCTACATTCCCATGTGGAATTACCTGAATGTATCCTAACTATGAGTTACTGTTTCCTTATCTATACTTCTAAAAATTGGTTTACCCTTTTACTACAGTATCACACTGGATGGTTTCTTGTCTGCTATACTGACCTCTCGGAGACATGGCTTTCCATAATTGCAGCCCCTCATTCTGCAATAGCAGTATGTACTTCAGTTTTAGAAGTGTATCTTATACATATGCAAATATGTTTCTAGGTTTTGCTACTGCTAGGTTTTGCTACTGCTATGCCTGTCAGGCATTTTTCTACTTATCTTCAATTGCCTCTCTCCTTTATTTAACACTAAACTTCTGTACTGGATGCTAGCATGGCACTACAGTCTAACACTAGCTCCTTTTAACTCTGCACAAAGTGAAATAGAAAATAAGGGCTAGTGACAGGCATGGGTGAGTTTCAAGCTAGCGAGCTTGTACATTTGACTGAAAAGAGTAGGAAGCGCTGCAAGAGAAGATATATTACATCATTTTCAAATGCAACAGTGCCAGCAACAGCAGCTGGGAAGAGTATGGGGTTCTAATTACAGATTGCATCAATCTCTGTGAACAGAAGCAAATCTCCTTCCTAGCTTTCAGAGTTGCAGCTTGCTTGGAGAGGCATAATGAGTTAGGATTAAATGTTCACTTACAATAGGATGACATTATAGGATGTAAGCAGATGTTGCATGTAAGGGCTCTAATGATATATATTTCAGTGCACCAAAGCTTCCAACTTCTAAATTAAGTCTTTATTAACATAACTGTAAGTGTAAAGATCCCTGTCTTTATTTTGGGATGCAGAATCAGTGATGGAAGAATGTTCTCTGTGCATGCTAAGTAAGATTACAAACCCGCTAGAAACCTCTTAAAAGAAATACTGGGAGACAATTTCCACACAAGAATGAGACAAGGAATGTTGAATCGTTCAAGAGTTTAGTTCAAACACATCCCTGGTTTTGTTTGCTTTTTATTCCTAGTACTCAGACTTCATCACTGTTGNGGCAGAAAATCATCAATATAAAACAGCGGTCCCATGTGAAATCAGGACTAACTAAAAAAAAAAAAAAAAAAAAAATTAAAAACCCCCTAATTTATAAGGAAGCTTATTCAACAACAAAGAACCTATTGAAAACCCCTTTAAAGAGTCTATAAAAATCAGTAATAAGGATTAGATGGGTTTCCTCTGCATTGTCTGTACCATGAAACCAGGTACACTGATGCCTTTGTCCTCCCCTCTGTTGTTCAAAAGCCTACACCGAAACACATAACTTTCTGGGTTTTTACAAGTCTAAATAGTCTTAATAAATGGTGGCAAGGGAATTATTTAGAGGCAAAAGACTGGCAGAGGATTCTGGCTCGAATAGGTGGCAAACCTGAGGGATCCTTACATCAGAAAATTGTTAAAGACAACGCATGCGAGCTTCCACTGATCTCCAGGCATTATAACTTCCATGAGCATCCTCTTGTAGCAGGATACACTGCTACACTACAACAGGCTTCCTCTGCTGTAAAGGGCTCACTGATACATGTGAAAATTAGGAGTGACTGGCACTAAAACTGGCCTTCAGAATCAGAAAGCTAAACCCAGACATCAACAAACCCTCCTTCTCACATGCCAAGAATTTGTGCAAGACTATTGACAGCATCGTTTGCTTGTAAAAACATTGTTTGGATTGTCAATTCAGTTGATTCTAGAAGAGAAACAAAATGCAAAGTCTAGAAAGCCAAAATAATCCTTTTTCTCCTATTTAATGGAAGGAACAAAAGGATGTCTAAGAATAAGTTAGTTTGATATTCTTAATCATTCCTAATATAGAGTAGATATCTTTAAGCAGAAAGTACTATTTTTCTTAATAAATTTTCTTTTTTACTATAAATAAAGAGAATCATGAACCTATAAAAGTTAAAAATGGCAAATAAAGCTTTTCAAATATGCTTAATGGAACTTCTTAGATAGACTGTGCACAATTCATATTAATAAAAACTTTTTTAAGGAGTGGGAGTGTCAGGGAGCGTCAGGGAGCAGCAGGAGTTGTTCTGCGGAGGAGAATGAGCAGGAGCTGGCAGTGACTCCAGACTGTGTCCTCGTCAACAGGTACCACCCTGAACTACCTGACCAGGCAAGCAGGGCAGAGTGGTCACAGCAGTAGATCCTATCAACAGTCCTGTGAAAATGAGACAAATGTGATGATGGGTAGGGTCTAAAGTCAAGTCACCCCAGGAAATTCAGCCAATATCAGCTGAGGACAAGGCACAGATGCATCTAAAACACAGCTCAGCAACAACTACAGGCTGAGCTGAAATGGGACACCCAGGCCCATGTGTCAGGTGGGGAAGAGGGTCCAAGGTGAATGTGGTCAGAACCACTAAGGCCTACAGATGACCTCAAGGGGGTCTTGACACAGAGACTCTCTTTTTTTCTTTCTTTTTTTTTTTTTTCTTCTTTTAATGCTAAGTACACTGCTTCTCGGATCTACTTATAATGTAATTATTTTTCATATATTTTGACAGACATGTACAGCTGTGCTACTCAAGTACTTAAAATTCTTATTAACATAAGTTTATTCATTTCAATAGGAGCAATATGCAATACCCGTTCATAAATAAATATGAAATTTGGTCATATTAGTTCAGTGACCGTGGTTTATTTGTGCCTTAAAGCTTCCTATGCAAAATTAGCCAGAAATTATGAAGAAAAATTCTTTTAGTGGTCTCCTAGGATCTATGCACAGAAGGAGGTGGGTTTATCCAGCCACCCACTGCTGCAACAGTAACTGAACCACTGAGGCACACAGTCTCTAGGAGCCACAAAAAGTCCAGTGCT
This sequence comes from Baryphthengus martii, assembly GCA_013396935.1. NCBI lineage: Eukaryota > Metazoa > Chordata > Aves > Coraciiformes > Momotidae > Baryphthengus > Baryphthengus martii. Next base: position 131,714 of record VWZK01002455.1, on the reverse strand, counting down.
CTCTGAGGGCTCCTTTCTCTCTGCTTGCCATTGTATGCACACACCTGCTCCCAGCAGCATGGCTCCATCCCTGTAGGCACTTCCCAGGCACACTGTGTTAGTTTCATTGCTATGGCATGGAGAACTTCAATTTAACACTGAGATTACTTTTATTTAAACACTACACAACTCAAGCAGCAAGAGCTTGGCTTTGACTGCAGACCAGAGCCTCGGGCTTTGAAAATAGAAGCCAAACTTTGTTCTCTATAGCTGCAACCCACTTTCTTGCTGAAAAATAGCAACTACTTCATGCAGAACTTGTGCATAAGTTGTGCAGCTTCACAAAGGTAGATTTTTTTTTTGGAGAAGAGTCCCTGTATAGAGAAAATCTTACCGTTACTGATGTACTGAATAAACATGGTGACATAGAGCAAGGGCAATTAGCTAAATTTAGAGCACAGATTCAAATCCCTTCACCTTACATTGCCGATTATGTCTATTTTAGGAGCATAGTTGCCACCAGAGAAAGACACTTCCACAAATAAATTAGAACAGTAGTGGCCTGGAGGTGCTATTTTTTTTCCTACTGTCCATACACTAAGTCTAAATGACTCTCCTGATTAAAAGTGGTCCATGCTAGGTGATTTCATCTGAGCCTAGAATAGTAATGGGTAGAAATACCACTTCTGCAAATCTTTATTCTTTTCAACTCATGTGTGCTAGAGTTTAAATAAGATCATCCAGGTTTTTTTTCCGTTGGATGAGAGTACAAAGGTTATTTTTCCCTCATGTAGGAGGCTCAGGAGTTTGTTTTCTGATCAACACAGGTTTCTGCATACCTGGAAACAGTACTGGGAGGAGATGTGGCCGATGGGATAGGCATGGTTTTCTTAGCCTAGTCCTGCTGTGAGCCCAAGTATCTGGAGGGATCTGAATTTTCTTGAATTTATTCTTCATTTTATGTTTACTCTGCAAGGGAGAATAAAATGCAAATATCTCTTTGAAATATTTTCTTTTTTTTTTTTTTTTCAAATTCTTCTCCTAGGTGTGCAGTTTATGCAACAAACACTGTTCTTCATTGTTAGTTCTCTTAATTACTTAGCTCTTTTTGAGACTTTTTTCCTATTTTTTTTTACAGCCATATCCACCTTCCTTTGACATCTTCTGCTTAATGGCCGCCCTTCTGGAAAAATGTTATTTCCCCTGTCAGCCATCCATCTATTCTTGTATTTCCATCTTGTCTCATCAATTAGAGCATGTCCCTTTTTTCATGTTCATTGTGGCGTGCTTGCTTTTCATTTTTGTGTCTAAATGTTATTTCACTGAATGTCATTAAGGATTCTGTTGATACACAGAAAGTAAAAGTTATACTGGATTTTTAAAACTGTTTATGGATTACTTATATCAGACCAATGCCTTTTATAACAGTTTATCCAATACCCTTCAAGTCAAGAATGTCTGCTGTTCTCCTGAAGAACTGATTTTATCATCTTGTCAATATTATAAATGCATTGCCTGATTGCTCAGTCAACATCTCCATTACAAATACAGTTCTTCTTATAATTCAAACATTTCAAATTATAATTGGACCAAATGCTGGCCTACAAGTACTGGCCCACTTACATTGTTTTGTTCAATTCTGAAAAGGAAAAACAAGAACCTTTTAAAAGCTCATATTATTTTGAATTCAAGTAAAAGACCGTTATGTCAATGGCTAGAAAAAAGTTATTGCCTGCCCTGTCCTCCTTTTCCATTCCAAGGTAATATTATTCACATAACAAGTGTTGTCCTGATACTTCAGGTGTTATTTAGACTTTCATAGAATTTGTCAGCTTAAGCCAGAGTCTTAACACTATTTTTATGCAGCTTTTTTGTACTTAACAACAGACAATCCATTCTGCTGCGGAGCAGTAAACAAGCTCACTGCAAGACGCCAACTGGGAATCACAATGGGAAATAACTGATCTCCTGTGTGATATTAGCTAAAATGGTGTGTCCTACAGCCAACCTTGAGACTTGGTAAAACATTGTTTTGTGAGAGATTAACTCACACTTAATATAAACTGCAGCAAACCCCATACATTATCAGATAATACAGGGGATTTTTAAACAATTTTAGTTTATTGAGAGGAGATTAAAGTTAGCTATCATATATATATCTGTTGAGAGAGGGCTGTGTATCTATAGTTCACGCGTGCATATGCACGTGTGTATATGAAACTCCTAGTAACTTTAAATCTGACCTCTGTTATTTTGTTGCCACTGATACTGGCATAGTACAGAGGTATTATTTCTTAATTTGGAGACACGTAAGAAAATGTGAAGGATCAAGTTTACCTGTTTTTTCAGGTGTTTATGAGCTGCTGTATTTCAACCAAAACAAAAAGAACTGTCAATCTGAAATAATTGGGGTGGGGGGCGCGGGTGGGAGGGGGA
>VWZK01002455.1:100963-129262 GCA_013396935.1 Baryphthengus martii | reverse complement strand
GGAAGAGAAAAGAAGGAATGAGTTTCTGACTATTTTAATTCAGAAAAATAGTCTGAAGTAGCTAAAATGAGCCAGTGATATTTGCAAGCAATCTCAGTGAAACATTGTTATTACTCATTAGTAAGACTGAAAGAAAGAAAATTTAGGAAAAGCCAATTATTTATACCTATAAAATATTTGCCTCCTGTCCAAAAAAACCCCGAAATCATAATCTCCCCTCAGGTCTAAATCTAATTGTCATTCCTGTTTGGTTTGGTGGTGAAAAGGTATAAGAAAGAGAACTTGCTTTAAACTTAACAGGTAACTAACAAAGGATGATGCATCATCCTTGAGTTATTTTTAGCTTATTCGAGTCGTGGGGAAGGTAAAACAAAATGTGACAAAAGGAAAATTACATAAAAAGAAACCATGACTCAGAATGTCTAAAAAATACCTATCTTCATTTAAGCAGATTAGTTGGGGCCACAAAGTTTGCAATCTAAGGATTGTGCTTTAGTAGTAGGAAAGGAAAAGATGTGTTTTTCTCAGTTGTTTCATCTCAAACTAATCTTGAATGTCGCTACACAAAGATGGTTCCATTCCATGTGAAAGGCTATAGTAAGGAAAATCAAGGAACTCCAATGGGGAGAAAATAAGAATTATCAGCATTAGCAATCCAGGTCTCTCCTGATGTCCTATTTCATACAATTAGGAGGCTGTAATTGAAGATGTATCAGCTTACACCAGTCAGCATTATCCCATTCTCTCTTGCCACTCACTGGCTGAGAATTTCTATGTTGTACTGTTCAGTTGCTCTGCCACCTGTCAGTGTTATCTTGATAAGTACCTTGCCTTTCCCAGTTAAAATGCATTAGTAGGTCATGCATATGAAAAACATTCCTATTCCTTGTAAATGATCAGAGCACACATTATGTCCTGGGGTTATCAAAAAGCCCCTATGAATATGTCCAACTGTTCCCAAGCTCAGGAGATGCTTAAAGTTGCACAGTATGGGCTTCAGGTATTGCTTCTATTAAACGCTTTTCTTTGGCTGGGAAACTTTTATCAGAGAAAGCTCTTATCTGTCTAACCTCCTGGACAACACCATAAAGCTGAAGATCCATTGCTGCTATTTCTACAGGGTACTTGTACTTGCTGCATTTTAGTCACTCATTTTTCCCTTTGTGTATATCGATAGATATATATATTATAAGTGAGAGTTCCCCATTTCATTCTGCAAATGGAAAAATAACAATAGCAATTATCTCCATTTCTTACTTAATTGAACTTGCAGGCACAGAGCCCTTTCTAAATAGCATATATATATAAAAAAAAAAGTGTTATTTGAGCACTGATAATATATATCCCCAAACTTCACTGTTACTTGAGGGGGAAAAAATGACAGCGGGAGTAATATTGCCATGCGAAAAATTCATGTGCAGTCTTGACTCTTCAACTCCACTTACTTTAGAGGCTACCTGCACCATACGTTTCAGGGTAGATGGGACGTAGCATCTCTGTAAGGGCAGTACTAGCTCCACATACTTGGAGGAGGGAGCAGACAGCATACACACAGACAAGGAAGTCAGCATGTGGTGGAAAACTTTCTTCTCTTTTGGGGTGTTGCTGTTTCCTTTCTGAGGCCACCTCAGAAAGGAAACAGGAGAACTGGCGACAAGTGATACTGAGAAGGCCAGGGTTCTCAGCGACTTCTTTTCCTCAGTCTTCATTGGCAAGGGCTCCAGCCACACTCCTGGAGTCACAGAAGATAATGGCAGGTGTTGGATGGAAGAACTGCCCATTGTAGGCGAAGATCAGGTTTGTGACCATCTCATGAACCCGAAAGTGCACAAGTCTGTGGGACCAACGGGATACACCCACGGGTACTGAGGGAACTGGCGGATGAGGTTGCTAAACAGCTCTCTATTATATTCCAAAAGTCATGGCGGTCCGGTGAAGTCCCCACTGACTGGAAAAGGGGAAATATAACCCCCATTTTCAAAAAGGGAAAGAAGGATGAACCAGGGAACTATAGACCAGTCAGTCTCACCTCTGTGCTTGGTAAGATCATGGAGCAGATCCTCCTGGAGGCACTACTGAGGCAGAAAAATAATGAAGAGGTGATTGGGTACAATCAACATGGCTTCACCAAGGGCAAATCGTGCCTGACAAACCTGATGGCCTTCTATGAAAATGTTACAACATCAATAGACAAGGCAAGAGCAACTGATGTTGTTTACCTGGACCTCAGCAAAGTCTTCGACACTGTCCCGCATGACATCCTGGTCTCCAAGCTGGTAAAGGATGGGTTTGATTAACGGACCACTCGGTGGATAAAGAATTGGCTTGAGGGCTGCACCCAAGGAGTGGCTGTCAATGGGCCCATATCCAAGTGGAGGCCAGTGACAAGTGGAGTCCCTCAAGGATCAGTGCTGGGACTGGTCTTGTTTAACAAGGTCCTGCATCTGGGTCAGGGCAATTCCAAGCACCTATATAGGCTGGGCAGTGTTTGGCTTGAGAGCAACCCTGGAGAAAAGGACTTGGGGGTACTGATTGACGAGAAGCTCAACACGAGCCATCAGTGTGCACTTGCAGCCCAGAAAGCCAACCGTATTCTGGGCTGCATCAAGAGAGGTGTGGCCAGCAGGTCGAGTTTGGTGATTCTCCCCCTCTACTCCACTCTCGTGAGACCTCACCTGGAGTACTGCATCCAGTTCTGGAGCCCGTATTACAAGAAAGATGTGGACATGCTAGAACTTGTTCAGAGAAGAGCCACGAGGATGATCAGAGGGCTGGAGTACCTGTCCTATGAAGACAGGCTGAAAGAGTTGGAGTTATTTAGTCTGGAGAAAAGAAGGCTCTGAGGAGACCTTATTGTGGCCTTCCAGTATCTTAAGGGGACCTACAAGAAAGCTGGTGAGGGACTTTTTAGGACGTTGGGTAGTTCTAGGACTAGAGGGAATGGATTAAAACTAGACATGGGTCGATTCAGATTGGACATTAGGAAAAAATTCTTCACCATGAAGGTGGTGAGCCACTGGAACAGGTTGCCCAGAGAGGTGGTGGAAGCCCCATCCCTGAAAGCTTTTAAGGCCAGGATGGATGGGGCTCTGAGCAACCTGACCTAGTGGGAGGTGTCCCTGCCCATGGCAGGGTGGTTGGAACTCGATGATCTTTAAGGCCCCTTCCAACCCTGACAATTCTATGATTCTATGAAGCAATGGAGAAGCAGAACCTTTTACTAGAAATGATTTCACTAAGAAGTGCTTCATGCTGGAGCTTCATGGTAATTGTGCAACTCGGGACTCAGATGTGTTTCCAAGAGAGCTTAAAACGCAGTAAATACTGACAGATTGTGATAGGCTTGTATTTTCTCTGTTTAGTGTCAGACATGATTCCCTGTGTTGTAATGTGGGTAAGTGTATAAAAATAATGATATTTCTGGCATAATGCAGTTTTGTAATGCTGTACATTGTAGGCTAAAGCTAGGCAAGTAGGACAGTGGGTATTACTTGGAAGGATTAGAAAGTCCCAACTTTTTACAGTAGAATACATCGTTATACAGCTAAGAGATGTACAGAGAGCATGTATTTGTGAATACAGAGGAGGAAGTCAAAAGTTGTGGCCCGGATCTCTCCGATCCTTTTTATGTCATTACCTTTGTGGGAAGGTCTCAGTGAGGCACAAAGATCCCCTCAAACTAAAGTGTCTTGGAAGAAGACTGCGTGGCTAGGCCCTAATTAAAGAAAAAAAAAAGAAAAAGCCCACAAAAAATCAAAAGAAAACATACCAAAAAAACCCCCCAACAAAATCAAATATCACCACGCCACACTTTTTTTTTTTTTTTCTTTCTCATGCTTTGCATATTTTTAAGGACAGAACAAGGAAATACTGCCTAATTTCCATCATCTTGCTTCATCAGGAGGTAAGAGTAAATTCACCAACCTCTCTTGCATCTCCTATGCTGAAAAATGTATGCTTCAGAAGAAGCAGCCTAAGGAGTTTCTACATCCCTGACTTCCTAGAACATTAACGGTGAAGTCCAAAGTGACTTGGGTCATATTATAAACATGTATAAAGTTAATCCAGGACCTAAATGCAGCTCAGAGGGGATTCTTTGAACTAGGAAATTCTTGATCAAAACTGCAAAGACTTACATTGCTCAAGTCAAGCAGTGAAGCAAAAGGAGGTCAAATAGAAAGTACTGTGTATATTGACCTTGCTGTGTGTTGTGGTTCAAGAGTTAACAAATTGAGGGGGGACGGACACTGGTAACTCTAGGACCCTGAGGGGTCATAGGGCAGCTGGTATTTCCTCCCCTTCCCTGTCACACTCTATAAAAGGACAGGAAGTTGGGGGTTCGGGGTCTTTTCTTTCTCTCTGGGGCTGCGCTGCTGGTTGGGCCGCACCTCAGCGCAGCCGGGCCTGGCTCCACATGCTCTGCACAAATCATCCCCATCCTAGAGCTGGTTTTGTATATGCTTGTATATCCATCTGCCCTTCATATTTCCTTTTCCCTGTTTATTTCTGTTACTTATTAAATTTTGTTCATAGTTTTAACTTCCAATTTCGTGTGAGGCACTTCCTTCCTCGTTTCCCTTTGTATCCTCCCTTGGGAGGGAAGGGGGAGGGGGTGAGAGGGCCGATAGGAAACCTGCTCTGTGGGGCTTGCCCTGAGCCTTAAACGAAGACACTGTGGTTTCTTTCTGGAAGCACTGGTTAGCATAGCATAGCTGATAATTACAAGTTTGTACATATTGTAGAGGTTTCCGAATGAATATGATTTTCTTTTTATCTCAGATAAATCTAGAATCGGCGTGTTAAAGGTCATGTCCACCTTACATTTGAAGAGCTCTGTAAAGGCTTGCAAGCCTTGTAATAGTAATCTTTGTGTAGCCTTGTAATAGTGTGCTACATGTTTTTTTGTTTGTGTTTTTCTCTTCGTTGACTACAAGTCATATATTGCATAGAGAAGCTGTCTAAATTCAATCTGATATCCAGTCTGACTTTGCTTTATTTCTACTATCTGATTCAAAGAATTACCTAACAACACATATGTCGCTTAAGCACTTGGGTTTCCCAGTAAATATGCTAAAACTTTTTAATTTTTCTGAACTCTTAGATATGTATATGAAATACTTTGTACTTACTTATCCTCGTTAGTACCCTGGCTGATTTCTCTTGAACGACTAAATAGAATGACACTAAAAAGCAGAGCAGCAAAATGATATTTGTCATCCTCGGCAGCAAGAAGCGTTCGTTCTTGCATGCAATAGAGCATAAAAGTTCTTATCAGAGAACAAATCAACAATCAAGTGCCAAGAGCTGAAGTATATGAAATGAAAGCCTCTTGCATTTTAAGCAGAGTGGATAGAACAGAAAGACAAAAACTAAGACACTGGAAAAATCCTGGAAAGGAGAGAAGTCAAGGCAATAGGCACAGCTAATAAGATCAGTAGCAGTCATTGTATGCTCATTATCTAACCACATATGTTTCACTGGAATCTCAAATCATTAGATGAGCAAAAATATTTTGCCTTTAGAAAAACTCTGAATGATCTGATAACAGGCACACGGCATGATATAATTGTCTCATGATTTAATCCTGGCTTGTTTCACTGCATAGCTCAGGACGAATCTCTTTTCACCCCTTACCGTTTTCTAAATGTGAATAATTACAGCTATTCTACTTCACAAAGGTGGTATTAGGAACAATTTAATTGATATCTGTGCAGTGCTTTGAGAAACTTGGGTGGGTAGATCAATGCTAAATTAGAGCAGGCAATTATATTCAGCCTGAGGGAGAGAAATCAATATCCATATGGCAAGGCAGGAGGGATACTTTCATGGGCTTCTTTTAAATCTCCCTTACTCCATTCTCACATCCCTGTGTTTTGTGTACTTCCTTGAAATTAGTTCAGGACAGCACTAGAAAGTTGAGACCATGATCAGACACGATGCTTTTACATAGGCTTGGATTTTTATCAACTTTTAGGGAAATAATTATATTACATTTCTAGAGGAAAACTGAAAATGCTGACACTGAGTTTTTGCATTTTATGGCAGAATCTTTTTCTTTTCCTTCCTTTGGAATAATGACTGAAACTTTTATTTAGTTACTGTCTCCATAAAATTATATTTCCTAAATTAAACAAGATACGACCTGAACATTCAAAATGAAACCATTAATTTTATCTTAGGGGCTAAAAATAAAAGTTTCTAAAATTGATTTTTATGCTTAAGTACATAAATTCAAATAGTACATGTTTTCAAAATATTATAAACATTAAAATACATTTCTCAAGTATTTTTGTCATGTGCAATATAAGGAAAAATACTGACAAATTTTATGAAAAAGTACACTTTTTGCAAAAAAAACAGTACTACATAAAAAAGATTATCATTAAAATTGTTTTCATTCACAGGACTCGGATCTTAATATTGCTGTGATTTCTGCATCATTCCAAAACATTCAGAGAGCTGTTTTATCCAGCAGGTGAGGACTGTTCTGTTGAGGGTGTGAGTTATAGCAAATGCAGTGATCCATAGTTATTAAACAATTCCTTTGGGGAAAGGGGAGAAGTTGGCAGCTGGGGTTATGTTAGGCTAGCCCTGAAGCTTGAGGCTGTCTTCACTTCTCAATCCAGTACCAGAATTAAGCAGCAACTCAGATTTGGCCTGGAGATTACACCATATTAATAGTGACAGATGTCTTCCCAGAGAAAGTATATACACAGGTGTACGTGTGTGTTGCACTTCATGCTCCTGGGAACCAGTAGAGAGCCTTTCAAGTCAAAGTTGGATTAGATTTGAACACTGGCCTTTTTTTTCTGTTGTTTATTGCTGATGAAAGGCGTGTTTTGCAAACTCGATGCACATTGAATTTTCACAAGATAAAAAGGCCAGATCATTTCACAAAAATGTGCTTCTACCTGAAATCTTTCTCTTTAATGTTACTGATGATGCTGTTGCTAGTTGTTGGGACTTGCAATTAAAAGTTACGTGAAAGTTTTTGTTTATTTTGCAGTAGAATTCTTAAATATTTATGAAAGACCTTAAGTCTAGCTCGCCTTGAGGAAATATAGATGAATTAATAATTTATGTGGTTGTTTTGAAGAAAATTAAAGATCGGGAACAAGTGTTTAAAAATTAAATCATCCACAGTCTAAGACAGCAGATGTTATTTTGTTAAAATCTTGCAAACAACAAAGTACAATGAGGTGTTATCTTCTCCTTGGTCCAACTGAAATCTTAACGATTCATTACAATTGAGCAGATTCTAAAGCCTGAGGCTAGCTAATGTCAGAATAATGAAGAGGAACTTCAATTATGTAGCCTAGATTTTTTATATTTGTTTTTGTTTTATTTTATTGCCCGCAGTGAGAAAGACTCTGTATTTGTATATTACATAGTGATTTGTAAGATGTTGCACTCCCACAAAAATCACTGCATCTTGCATTAGTAATTCTACGATGGAATCCCCTGCAACAAAAATGTGTGTGCATCTACCTGTGTAAATAATAATAATAGTAATAATAATGAGATTTTAGATGGAAAATAGCTCTTGCAATTACAGAGCTTAATAACTTAATAATTTTTACTCTTTTTTTCTGGTATCACTTTTTTTTTTCCCATTTTTTTAATTTTTTTTTTTTTTTTATCAATAACAGCTGTCTCTAGCTCTCACTTAGTCCAGACGTCATAGTTAGCCAGTTTCTGGTCAGCATCGTAAGTCAATAGACTAGGAAAGATGGCTTTCGGACAGGATCTATAATGGCTTTCCTTCTTGGCTTTAATGAGCCTGCCCTGACAATACAGTTCCAGATTATGCTTTTGTATATATAAATGCCTTTCATGATGAAATCTACACTGAAAAGTTGTAAACAAATTGTCTTGCTGGAAGTAGGACAATTCTGCGGCACCAAACACAAGAAAGACATCAAACTGTTGGAGCAGGTCCAGAAAAGGGCCATGAAGATCATCAGAGGGCTGGAGCACCTCTCCAAGAGGAATGCCTGTGCTCTGAGATAGTTGAGGCTATTCAACCTGGAGAAGAGGCGGCTTCGGGGAGGCCTTATAGCAGTTTTCCAGTACCTGAAGGGATCCTACAAAAAAAATTGGAGAGGGACTTTTTATAAGGGCTTGGAATGATATGATCAAGGGGTAATGTCTTTAAGCTGGGTGAGGGTAGATTTAGATTAAATATTAGGAGTAAATTCTTTACAGTAAGGCACTGAAATGGGTTTTCCAGGGAAGTTGTGGATGTCCCTTCTGTGGAAGTGTTCAAGGCCAACTTGTACAGGGCCTTAAACAACCTGGTCTAGCGGAAGCTGTCCCTGTCCATGGCAGGGGTCTTGGAACTAGATCATCTCTAAGGTCCCTTCCAACCTAAACCATTCTCCGGTTCTATGACTGTAAGTCAGGCCAGGCATGCAGTCTTTTGGGGCTATCTTTTTACAATAATATTCTCCTTACAACTACAGTATCTTGGTACTAAACATGGTCTGATGTCCAGTCCTGCTTCTGGATATGTTTCCAGTGCAAGACTTCTATTGAGATCAGTGCAAAACTGTCACAAAATAAAACGACAAAACAAAAGCAACAAAAAAAACCTTGGAGAAAGATTGTTCTATGAATACAAATTTCAAGACATCTATAAGTGCTGAACTTTAAACCATACATTAGTTTCTCCTCTCATTTTTTTGCCTATGTGACTGTGGTTTCAACTGCATGTATAAAACTCATTTTGGCAACGTAAAGATATCAGCATATCAGTCTGTAACCACAACTGCAAATATAAATGAGATTTTTTACCCTTCAAATAAAAGATCTGTACAGCAGAACAGATAGATGAGAGAATTTAGTGGTTAGATTCAATCTAAATCCAAGATTTCACTGCTACTACAAAAGTAAGCTAAGCAGAGACGTCTTCATTTTAAATAAAAAGTGTATGTAGGAAAAAAAAGTTATAAAGGGATGCTCTTTCAAGGCACCATGTGAGGATTCAGTAATGTGATTCCCAAGGTGTGAATAAGGGTAGTACAGTTAAAAACTTGTAGATTGCTTAATAATTCAGCTCTGAAGTTTGGCATTTTCTACTCAGAAGAAGACAGCTATTGGCAGTTCATCTACATTGATGCTAAACTATGATTGGTATAGAAATGTGAGACTGTAATTGCACAGTAACAATAAATGAGAAACTTTCACAAAAAAATTACATACGTAATTGTTCATAGACTCAGTTTGTTCTGTTTTCCTTCTAAATGTTCATCTTCAATCAGGATTGCAAAAATCAATCTTTTTTTCTTGGCTTTTTTTTTTTTTTCCCCTGTTCTAAGTATGAGTTGCTGTTTATGAGATTGCCTATTCCTAGTGATTTCAGAGAAAGCTGGGTTTGCTTAGCACACATATCTTTATAAAATGGCAGCACTGTGAATAAACTGGAGTGCTTGAAAGTAGAATTACTTTTCTAAATATTAATCGTGAGGGATATAATAAGCGAATTGATTTGATAGCATTAGAAGCTTGCATCTCTGGACTTTATCTAGATGTACGTTTCCATATAAGTAATCTTTCCTTTTAATGTTCTTTCTACTGCGCAAATTAATCTCACATTCCCACTGCTGGGGTTATTTTCATCATTTATTGCATCAGTCTTATTCAACACAGTGAAAACATAGAAGTAGTGCCTAGTTTTTAAGGATCTGTTATGAGATGCCAACATTTTTTTTCATCCTTTCCAGACACAAAATGCCATTAATGAAAGGGATCAAGTTCTAGAGGCTTCCCACATGATGCAGAGCAGTGCTGTGACAAGTACTAATACTGCAAAGATAAATACCAAGAATGTTCAGATTTTGAAACGGTTTGATTTGCCGTGAGATGTGGTTGCAAAACACAGTTATACTACACAAAAAAACATCAGGGGTCTCAAATTTGCTCTTGTTTACTAGTGGTTGAAAAAGAAGAGGAAAGAAAACCTTTTGAAATTTATCATGGAACAGAGCAGAATATCTAGCACACCTCAAAATATGTGGCAACTCAGCAGTTAGAGAACACACATCTCTGCCTTGGAGTCCAAGGGTCTGATCTTTACTCAGATCTTTACTCAAAATAGAATTAAATTATTATAGTAATTAAATTAAAATACCTACCTTTCTATTTCCTAATAAATTTTCTGCAAATACTTTCTATGAAATATTTTTGCTGCAATGAAACATCATCACATAACTAGGAAAATAGTTTTGGATCAACTTTTAACTTGCATTGTTAAGGACTATAAAACTTTCTGCATTTGCACCTGTGTAAACTAGATTGTTTTTTAAATTGTTTAAATGTCTGAAGCTCTATTGACTTCAGTAAAACAAAACCCCTTTTAATTCAATTGAAGTTCTCGCCCAAAGGATCTAAGAAAAACCGTCAAGGATCAAATGAAAATAATTTATAATTGTGTTTCTCAAAAACCTCCATTTAACTAGAAATCAAAAGTAAGACATGGAAATGTTCTGAGAAATTGATAATGTAGCTAACACTTCTTTCAATTTCCAAATGATCTGGAATTCACAAACAGCTGGTTTGCATAATGTCTACAAGCATTGCAGATTAGATGCAAGATATCACTTTGAACGGGACTAGCCAATCTGAAAGTGCGTTCTCCTTTACATTTTAGCAGTCATGTCTCATTACACAGCTAATGTTCTATTACTCTGTCTAATGTAACATGACATGACTGGTAAAATTCACGGAAGCAGACTATTTTTCATATTAGAAACCCACTCTTCCTCTCTCTGAACTGGTTGGAGATTTCATTTTGAATGCACCAAACCGTAATCTTGCTTAAATCACCTATATGGGAGAGCTAGCTAATATAGCAGCTATCTCTACTACCAGAAGAATGAAAAGCCAAGCTTGAACAGCTTGGTATGCCACTTAAAAGAGAAAAAAAAAAAAAAAAAGCATGACATACGATGTTTGTTTCTTTGAAATTGTTTGAAAGCCTGTTATGGTTGAATATGAGCTTTTTATCTTCTGTTTACGTATTCAACTACCCACACATACAAAATATAATTGGGTTGTACTTTTTTAATTAAGAAAAACATCACATAGATATTAAGGAAAATATATTGCAAAGCTTGATGCTTTTTGGAAACTGTGTACTAGGAATTGAGAGCAGATGGAAATATCTTAGTCCTGCACATGTGACATGTATATAGTCCTTAGACAAATGCAATTCCTGTTAACTTTAACAAGTGATCTGTTTCAGTGACAATTTTGAACAATAATGAACAAATACTTCTATGGCACATCTATCAGAAGTATGAGAAGAGCTGTGTCCTGAATGGCAGTTACACCAAAATCTTCAGGTGGGTTGATTTGACTCTACCTGTTGTCTTCAGCAGAGCTAAGACTGATATTTCAGACCTAAGATTGGGGACCACTACACAGACTAAGATCTAAGAGATTTCTAATTGACTCTTTTCTATGTGAGGCTGCCATCCAGAGAAAAAAAAGAAAATTCTATGTCTGAACCTACTTAAGTTTGATATAAGAAATATTAAATGAGACACAATGAATTGCACTATGATCTTTAAGGAAGACGGGAAAATAGTCAGATTCACCTAGAATATTTCTAAGGCCAACGACCAATAGTTAACACTTCAGGACATGTTCATAAGGTCTGACTAAGACATTGACAATAGTAGGAGGAAGATCACAGAACCAGTAATAGAAATTAGCCTGGTAAGGAGCAGCAACACTTACAAAAGCAGGTTCATCCCAGGTTTGTGGCAATCAGACATTTGACTAGATCTTAGAAATGTTAATAAGATAAAACACCAGATCTTAACAAAGCCCTACTACATAAAAAAGGACCCTCACAAAACCAAAATTCTGCTCTATTCCGATGTCAAGTACTTCTTTCTTTCTCTATTTTTTTCTGTCAATCAATCATTGGTTTTGGAGACAAATTCCTTGTCTTGGCAGAAATTGGGTTAAGTATTCATTGGGCCAAAGTATTTTACTTAATAGAATTCATTTGGGTTTTGATGCATTGAAACTGCACAGTCATGAAGGAGGACTGTAACAGCTGCTTCTTTTTCCACTGAGATTTTGGAAAACTTCTGAAATATAGAAGAGGAAAAATAACAAAATTAATTCTTTTCACACGATGACTTCAGATGCATATTTAGGTTTTTTATAGTCATAACAGTATTTTCCTAATTTAAGTATACATAAACTATATACAGCATACATATAATTTGCATTAGGAAATCATTAAAGATGCTGCAATTTTTTATATAAAATGTATTGGAAAAAATTTTATTGCCTGGACGTCTTATAAAGAAAGGCTATTTTTCAGTTTACAAAGACTACATTTTCATGTTGTAATATTGAATTCTCTAAATATAGAGAATTTGCAGAAGATTACAAATTTTTCTAAATTGTCAAGTTAAGTACTTCGTGCTTCAGCAAAATTATTATTTGTTTATATTTTATTGAGGTAACAAGAATAGTGATTTAACCTGCAGACAAAATCTCCTACATGTAATTTTCTTTTTGCAGTTGCAAGACCATTATGAAAGACTCACATTAAAGAATACTTCAATGTAAATAAAACAAGTTTTAATGCAAACATTTCACTCAGCAAGGATACACACTTACACTATATGTGTTTTTCATACCTAAAGAATAAGAAATAGTTGAGGCAAGACTGTGATAGAACTTATTTTTTCTTAGTCATATCGATAATTTTAAAAAAGGAAAATAGAAGAGAGAGACTACACATTAAATATCTGCGATAGCAATGGATAAAGCTTTCTTTACATAATCACAAAGACATACTCGATTTTTTTTACATGCCTGAAAATTGGAGACTGGAACGCATCAAAAATATATTGGCACTCCTGGAGTTTTATCTGACTGACCTAATTTTTACCTTACTCATCTTTCTCTAGATTATTTTTTTTATTATTATTTAGGTCTCCCATTTTTAAAAATAATGTATGAAAATGAAGTAGCTGAATGGCAGAATACAGCAATTTGAGTATTTCATGTTGGGTTTATTTCATTCTCATCTCATATCATTAATATGCACTCCGAGTAAAGTATTTACTGGGCAACACACCTACTTTGCAGATCAGCCACTAAGACTACAGACAGGTCCTTGAGATATCCATTCCTGGATAACTAATTTCTTACAAATGACCATAAGGTGACTTTACATAAACAGAGGCAGTAAATATTGTGATGTTCTTAAAACAAAGTGGTGTTGATGAATAGCTTTCAGGGGTTTTTGCTTACCAGCTTGATCTGATATGGAGCTTGAAAAAAAAAAATGTGGAAGAACAATAAAAAAAAATAATTTGGCTTAACTGCTACCCAAAGCAGAATTAGCTGTGCCTAAAGAATTGCTGACGATTATTTCTCTACACCGCTCTCCAAAGTTCCAGTGAAAAAGATTTCCTAACCTCCACAAGAAATCTGTGTCCATATTTAACGACCAGAACTAAACTTTTTCTCTGATGAGCTATAAGCCTTAGAAAGGGATAGTTCCTTGCAGAAGAGAAAAAGAAAAGAAAAATTGTCTTCTGAAAAGGTGTGTTCAGGACAATGAAAAGCAATAGTCCAAGCTGCTATCTACTGTGGACTTCATCAGGAGAAAAAAGTATTTTCTTCTTCTGAAAGATAGCTCTTTTCCATTCTGAGGGGGACAATTTTTATATTCTGCTTTCCTCCAGAAATATTATCCGCAAAATAGTCCATATTTTCAGTAGTAATCTCCTTTTCTAAGTCTCAGATCGACTAGCTTCCTAGATACACATATATGTTTGTGTCTATACATATATGTAAATATATACACTCATTCCAACCCCACACATATTTTCACTCTGCAAAAGAACATATCCTTGCTACCATATCAGTGTGCCAGCTGAATTGGTATCCCTTTTTCTTTGTTATCAAGACTATTACAATGAAATGGTCTCCACTTGTGCTTTCAATATTATAGAGATTCCTGAAGCTCTGACAACTCAAGACATTATGATATACTTCTCTTACACTGTAAAGCAAACATAAGGAGTAGAGTTCTCTGTAGAGTATAAGAAAAGATTTATAGACATGATGAAAGAACACTTCCTCTACTGCCTTCTTAAAATAATTATGACTTTCTATGAATCTTTTTCTAAATCAAGTGCAGAATGACAAAAGCGTAAGGAAATAATCCACAAAAATACCATTTACAATAAGCTCTAGTGGACTTATTTCAGCAGCATAGCACATCCTTGGATGAAAACTGTATATAATTATTTCAAGAAGACATGTGTGCCTTAACACGAAAAATAAGTATTTATTGTGCCTGCCACTATATTTCAAAAACTTGCTTTCTGCCTTTACTCTTGTGTTGCTGTAATGCTATCACACAATAGTACCAAACATTGAGGGAGTCAACAGATATGAAGTAAGAGAGAAACACATAAAAGGTCACTATACAACACAAAATAAATATAATAGGTTGACCACTTTTAACAGTCATGAGGAAATACTCTAATTTTGAAAAACAGAGTAAGTATCCCTGAATTGAAGGTATCCCTTATTGTTAGAGACCACTGTTGCTCTTCAATCAGGTTGCAAGAGACAAGTCTGATTTGTCTAGTCTACTAACAGCAGCTATGTGGGTTTATTGATATGTGGCGTTAAGTAGCTGCTGTGTGTTCAAGGGTGTCAGTGGCTTTCCACACTACCCTTTCTACCCCAGGCTAGTATACCTTACTGTAGCAGTACACGGTGCTGAAATAACACTCTTCACACAGAATAAAACCATTCAAAATCAGTTGTTAACTTATGAAAAACAGTTGGGACAAACCCACCTTTCGGTTACATGGATCATAAATGCAGAATTTCTCTCTCAGGTGCTCTCTGACAGCCTCTCTCAGCTGAACAGTGCCTTCATGAGCTGTACCACTGTCCTCATGTCTGAGTTTTAAGTGCTTCAGCTCACCCCACTCAGCCCTTCACCCTGCTAGCAAGGTTTCCCCTTAGTCTTGTAAGTGCTGAACAACATACATAACCCTCTTATAACAACAGGTTTATTTCATTTGGTGAAGGGCACCCTCCTTATGAGATGTCACCAGCAACCCTTTTAACGAGCAAACTTCACTCGCAGTCATCCTTAACTGATTATTTCCTTTGTAGCTGATATGTCCATTGCTGTGTGGCTCCACAAGGGTAGGTAGTCTGGGTTATCCCATTCTCCTTGGGTTGTAACCCCAGTTTAATCACCTTCAAACACTGGCACTGCCTCAAATACTGTCTGTGGTTTCATGACATGAATCTGATCTCTGCATTTTAGAGACTGCTAATGCCATTCAGATAGACTTCTGCCATTATGTAGTATTACATTAAGGTGATATACTCAGATCAGTGAAAATCACTAAATGTAAGCATGATCTGGAAACACACAAGAAGTGAATAAGAACTAGTGATCTAAAGGATTTGTATTATTAAATTGCATTAAATCAAAATATATCAATGTGATGACTTCAAAGAAAATGATAATGTAGAACCAAAAAGTTTATGAATTACAAAGGATCAGCACTCTAGGGTGTCTTATAGCAGATGCATATGAGAAAGTACTTTAAATAAAAGATCCTGAACAGTAAAATACAAAAAGATTGGTTCCTGCAAAGAAATAACTGCTGAAATAAAATAGTAACTTTAGACCCATTAGGTGGGTTTATTTTCTTTAATTAAACCATCCACACTGATAAACTGTGCCAGTTGATCTTGGTAGATGGTAAAGCTTTCTAACAGCTTGATTTCTTGATAAAATAATGTTATTCTTTAAAATAAAATATTTATGATATTTGTGTACTTAGACGACAGGTATCCAGGTAGTTCTTTAAACTGTATGCAATCTTGTGCATACAGTGACTGAAAAAAAAAATATTGTAAATAGCACTTGGCTTGCAACTGCTGTGATGCTAGCTTCAGTTTCATTTAAGCTACTTAATTTATGGAGTAATAGTGCCTTATAAGCATTAAAATTGGGATTCTTTAACCTGAAGAAGACAAAGTAGAGGGAAGGAGCATGATGGAAAAGAAAAATGCCCCAGTATAGGACTTCAGAGACAAATTAGACTGCTAGGAAGACCAGTGAACTTATCCAGTTTAGATGAAGGCAGCAGTTAAAGTTGTGCTCATATATTCATGATGTTTTCATTGCAAATAGAGCTGCTTCTTCCTTGTCAGGGAAGCAAAACATAAGAAATAACTAGGAATAACCTGAAAGAGTAAAAATGCCTAAATCTGGGGGGGAAATTCTCCGGTAAAAATAATAGATCAGTAATGCTCCAAGCATCCTACCAAAGTTTCTCTCTACAAAAAAAATGGTCTAAGATGGTTTTAGACTCAGTGGAGGTCCTGTGAGCTCACTAACCCACAAATAAGTATATTTTATGGAGTTCCAGTACCCTTTACAAAAACTTCTGCTTAGACAAAGAAGATAACCAACCAAGCAGTTTTGTTTTCTCACTCTTTGATATATAAAGCAAACAAACAAAAGTAAGGAAACATGGAAATGCTGTCATGTAGAAGTATACAAACTGCAGATAAGTATATTTATTTTGTATTTAGTTTTTTTCCAAGATGTGCATTTATTTCAAAGTTCACAGAGATTTAGCTTTGTTGCATTATGTATGGTAATTTTCACTTCCTCTTGAACTTAACCACAATAAAAGTTGCATCACACTCAACAAAATCAAAAAAGAAAATGTTTTAATTAACAATATTAACCATATTTTAACTATTGAAATATTGCCTATCTTTTGAATCTGTTTCTATTAGGCTTGCTGATAAAAGATAGATGTCAAATATCTGTAATTGCATTTATCATGAAAAAATTATGCCTTTTTTTGCTATGACTTATTAATAAGAATCAGTTTATAGAAATGTTTTTACTGAATGAGCAATGGTAATGACTATCACTTTTCTTTTAGACAAGTTGCATGGTAAATTATGAGGTTACATAGTGAGCTTCCAGACAAAAAAATTAAAAAGAACAAGGTTGAATTCATGTCCATTTTACTTTCATCAAATTCAATGAAGATTTGAATTGATATATTTTACTAAGCTATTATTAATATCTGTATATATTTTATACTTCTATAGAGAGAACGATGAATAGCCTATATATATTATCAACAAAGTATAATTCATTATATACTATTGTATTACACAGAGCATACTGTTTTCATGCATTAAGTATGGATATTTCAGTGCACTAATTTCTAATTTGAAATATCATTAACAAGTTCAATCCTGCAGGATAAAAGAAAAGCTCAAGACAAAGTCTCCGTAAGATTTTTCCACTGCTACCTTTAAAAAGAAAAAAAAACCAAACAAACACCAACTCTTTTTTCAATGAGTTCAAATGCTGCAGAGTCTCAGTTTTGAAGTGTAGGCCTCTGGTACTCCTTTAACACTTTATTAGGCAATATGCAGTACATAATCTCTTATGCTCCATACTACTTTCACAACATATGACGTATGGCTTTTGTGTAATTAAATGTGTTACTCAACACTCACAGAGAAGATACTCACATTTTAAAGGGAAGCACTGTGTGGATGAAAAAAAGACCTGTTTGCCATCCTTCATTATGTCAATTCACTGTAATAAATTAACAGGGAAGAAATATTCTCCATATTTCCACTGTGCATTCTATAGCTCTTCCCCTTCAGCACGTTAAGAGAACAATCTCTTTAGGGAAATAGTGCAGGAGTGCTTAAAAGCACTTTGCAATCTGGTGTCTGAATTACATTCTTGTAAACTCTGTTTGGCATTGTATTAATATCTAATTTTGCTCTGACAAGAATAAGCAAAACTTATGCCTGCTAAAATGCTTATTTAGACCGAATATGAGAACATTTGTTTCTCTGTGGGAAATACACAGATAAAGCTACAGAAGAGAGCCTGAGCTATGGAGAAAAACTTATCTCTTCAAGATTTGGTAATGCTGGCAGTTCATGCAGCTGTGTACAAAAGAAATTATAGAGCATACATGAATGTTTTAATAACCCATTTCAAACTTTATGCAATATATATGATGAGTCACAAAAGACATATAAATTATGTTGACAGAAAACATAATGGAAATGTGTAAGAAATAACATATGCCCTACATTATATGAAAAATGTGGTCTGAGATGCATAGTTAACTGGTAAAGAGATCTAATGGAACTATATAATCACTGCCCACCATAGAATTTCAGAAAATATTTATTGAATTATTGCATATTGTAGTTAGTTCTTGGTTAGGTCATGACCTACTTCTATGTCTTTTCTATTCTTTGTATCACCGATGCTTTAGAGCTCTTCAAAACAAAAGTAAATTGGTCTTTTCATTAAATATCTGGGGAAATGAATATTTTCCTTGACTACTCTCTCTCCTGCTACAAAAGACCTGGTTTGATTTGATAACTCTTTCAGAAAGTAACTTACTTATTACTACTAATTAATCTTGATTCCACTGAAATCAGTGTTGAGAATCAGCCTAGAATTTTAGTGAAAGATCATGGGCTCATCTGATATTAAAAAGTTCATCTCAAAAAGTGGGTTTTTCAGAAAGCTCTAGCAGTCCACAGATAGAAAGGATTGCCTTGATTTCATAAAATCCCCACATGTCATTTAGTACTTAACTATTCTAGCATCAAAATTGTAAGCTTTGTTTTGCTTGAATATCTAAGCAGCCACAAATAGGTTTAGTGGTTTGAGTTTGTGGTTTGTTCTGTTTGGGGTTTTTTAATAGCTGAAAAAAGCATGTTTATTGATATAAAAACAATGTGACAATTGCCCCGTCTCTCGAGAACTATTATGAGATTTTTCCTTATCCATATATTTCTTGATATTGTAAGTTTTTTTCCCAACGTAGTGGATTCTTCTCTTGAGTCATTGGAAAGTTATTTCTAATGTAGTAGCACTTGGTATACTTTTACTATATTTGGAAAAAAAAAAGATTAGGATTAATAGAGAAATTATGAAATTTTCAAAGATGCATTTTTAGGGACAACAGCACACAGGTGTTTCAGACTGTAGTGCCAAGATGGTTTCTAATCAAGTTCCTCAGAATATGATCTTGGAACTAATTTGGTTTATTGTTTTCAATCTGGCACAGTTTTAGATTCGTAATGATGAAGTTTGCCAATGCCATGAATGTGGAACATAGGATGGAGGAGATCAGAACTGAATACCAAAAGATCTAGATGAACAGAAACAGGACTAGATTGAAATGCAAGGTCATGCACGTGGAGCTAACAATAAAAAGTTCTCCAGTATGCTGAAGGCTTATCAGATGGAAATGTTTTGTAGAAATGGGATGTGATAGTCTCTGAATGAAAGAACTGCCAGTATGATGCAGTATACAAGTGGAAACTGAAAATGTGTTGCAAAAGGTGGATTCATCAGAGACTGACAAGCATCAGTGAGGTTACACTAGGCCCTGGTTAAACCTTGGCTGTAATACAGTATTGAGTTTTCTAGTCACGAAAGGTAACCTTGAAAAAGAGCAGGAGCAGAGAAGGCTATGGAAGAAAACATAGAAGAGGCCCAGTTTTCACGATGAGCCTGAAACTGTTTCCCTGGTAGGAAAATACACAGAAATAATGAAGCAGAGAGTGACTGAGGTCCACAAATTCTTCAGTGAGTAAATGAAAGAAGAAAGAGCTCATTAAATGATAATGAAATAAAAAGCATTCTAGATGAACATAAATGTATTAAGGCAGAAATTAAAAAGGCTTCTAGACATTACACCCGGAAAATTTTACGATGGTTTTCCAGTTAGATTACATAGGAAGAACGTTTTTAAAAGGGATCTTGGTAGATTTAATCCCATTATGAATGTGATTATTTGACATATGCATGAGCCAGGAGGAAAATGGGATACATGGCACATGTCCTTTCCATTCTCACCAGCAAGGCTCCAGAGGCATTAGTGCTTCTAAATTACTCTAAAACGGTAATATATGGTTCTGTAATACTTAAATTTATAGAGACTGAACTCATACATTTAATGATGTATGTCTCTTAAAGGAAAATTGAACAATACCAAAAATCAGATTACCAAAGTTGGACTTGAGAGATTAAGATTAATTTGTACACCAGCTTCTAAATATGGCATCTAGAAGGGCTGTGTACACTTTATAGGATGCCACCCACAATGCAGGTGCCACTTATCTCTCTCAATTTCTGCCAGCTATATGTATCACAAAATGCAAATTTGCTAAGTATGTGATGCTGAGTATTTGTATTTGTTACAAAAAAAAATAGTCTGTTAAATATGGAAGTAAATGTAAACAGGCACACTCACAGGCATCTCTTGAAATACATTATTTGACACATACTTGTATATATTTACTGTGTTTTTTTTTCCATAAATCCAGAGTCTGAGTTAAAGAAATTCATGTGTTTCCATTGTCTAGGGCTTGTGGTTTGACAGTTCAAGAAGCAAAGCATATCAAGAAGGAAAGGATATCGAGATGTGCATGATGAATTTTCTGGATTCTGTAGAGAAGTGCATAGGGCCCAGCTCTGCAGCATCTCTCCACTGTGTGTGGGTTCAAGCAGGCATGTGGCTCAGTTAAAGTTCAGAGCAGCAGTATGCAGTGTGGCTCCATCAGAACAGGCAAACTGAGAAAACTGCTGATGGTTACAGAAATGATGAA
Organism: Baryphthengus martii; assembly: GCA_013396935.1. Classification (NCBI taxonomy): domain Eukaryota; kingdom Metazoa; phylum Chordata; class Aves; order Coraciiformes; family Momotidae; genus Baryphthengus; species Baryphthengus martii. The sequence goes on along the minus strand of VWZK01002455.1, from coordinate 108,571 downwards.
AAAAGCAGGGTCCTTAGCTTTATTCCCCAGAGACTTGACCTTAACTAGGCTGCTTTCAGATTACAGATGAATGCAGTGATTATCTATCTTGGTCTAGCAAAGCAATTCTAGACCAACAAGATCCAAGCCAAGAAGAGATCAATTCAGAGGAAATACTCGGTCAAGTGATTCTTAAAAAACTTGCCACACATAAAAGTTTTAGCAGAGAAAAATGAGCCCCCTATTGAATATCAGTCAGTCTTTGTTAAAACTAGAAGTTTTTGGTCTTCAAGTGGAAAATATATGTGAAAAAAACTGTAACATTTGATGTCCTGTTGAAATTCTCTGAAGATATAATTTAGCAAAAGCAGCTTCTTGTTGTGAACAGTAAAGGAAGAAACGATCGTATTTCACTTCTTTGTCAATTCTCGTTTCAAATCAGAAAACAGGAAAAGTTATCCTGGTATTGCTATTGTTAGAAAACCTGGAGAGAAAAGCAAAGGCTTCCAGTCCCCAGCAGTTTCAAGAGATTTGCCTCTCCTCTAGCTCTGCTTAAATCCTTTCGCCCCCTATAACTGCAGTATTTTAAGTGTCCGAAATAATGAGATGGCAGCACCAACAGTTGTGAGGTGGGCTCACAACTTCAAAGCTGGATGTTTTCCAGGCACTTCTAGACAGTAGATGAACTTTTCCGGTTTGGCCCCAAAATAAATGTTTAGCATACTTTTAAGTAGAAGATTATTCTAGGATTTAGAATTTCACTATACTTGAAGAACTAATACTCAGTTATGACCTAAATCTAACTCATAAATGGATTCCAGGTTTGCTCACACATAGATCATGAAGATATTTTTTGTTTCTGTACGACTTCTCCTCATGAGCACACAGGATGACTTATCTCTGGTGATAAAGTGTCTTATAACAATGTTGTCATCTGTTTTCTCTTTGCCTTTTTTTTTCTTCTTTTTTTTTAAATTTAGAACTTTTACAGCGAAAGACGTATGAATTTAAATTAATGTTTCATTCTTAAACCATTTGAAAGGTGACATAAGAGCAGGATACTCTCCCCTTGCATTGCTGGCAAGTTCCAGCAGAAAGCTGGAAAAGCCACCAAAACTGAACTGTTCAAATATTTCTCACAAGCTATGCATATTTTGGGTTTGGATTCCCTACTTAAAAGCCTGCATCTCATTCATAGAAGTGCTCACCTCTCAGCTGAAGTGAGCACGCAATAGCCTTTCAAAAAGCAAAATGCCAATTCCTGGATAATTTACATTTACACTCAAAATTGGTGGATACTCTTGCTATAATTTGTTATATCCCAGTTCTCATCCCTACGATTGGAATGATGGAAGCACTGTCAAAGTAAATTGATATTCATTTGTGAGGTATGCAGATGTCATATTGACTGGTATCAGAGAAAATCCTCTGAAGATGCATTTAATATTTTTTTTTCAGTAGAGTTTCAATAGGTTGATAGAAAGTGTCTGATCTGGCCAAAAGTCAATGAAAATAAAAGAACACAATTACACAGCCGCTTAGTCATTGAACAGGACTCACCTTCTGCAGTGAGAGATACCCTGTGCTGATGAAAGAAAAAAAAAATACAGTTTTATAATTTTTAAATGTGTTATATATATCCATAAGTCAGGAAGGAGAAGATGAATACCATCAGTAAAGGTGACTTCAGTTCTAATGTTGCCTAATACATGACAGCAACACTTCATTATAATAAGAATTAGAGGGCCGCACCTTCTTCCATATACTTTTCCATTCTCTCTCTTTCTCTTCCTTTCCATTTTCTATGCCTTTTTCTGTTCTTCAAAAAAGAATGAACATAAATATTTCCAAAAATGGCCTGATACTATCTTACTAAGATACAGCATTGAGGTCAGGATGTTAGACTTACAGGATATGTTTCTGCGAGTAAAGCTAAAGTCAGGCTTCACAATGGTAACAGATGGTCACTTCTTGTGTAGAGCAGCACCAGAGATGAGTGAGGAGCACACTTTGCCAACAAGTTTCACAGGTAGTTATTGATATCAGTGAAATGCTGAGGTTTGGGATGATTGGTTCATTTCCAAGATCTGCATGGCAGTATGCTCTACTATTACAGACTTCTCTGTTGCTTTTTCTGCCTTCAAGTCTTATTCCAGTTCTCTCACTCTCTCCTCCACTGCTGGAACTTCATTCTCATCTTCACATCTTCACTGGCTTGTTTCCACCTCATTTTTTGTACTTAGCCAGCTATGATCTTCAGTGTTTAGATTTCTTCTTTTTTTCCTTATCAGCATATCCAAAATTACAAACTTCTCACAGTGTTCCCATCTGACTGCCACACAGATATGTTACGTCTTCCCATGCTCCTTTCTAACACCTAACAGTTAGTCAACTCACTTCAGTCTCATCCTCCCCGGTTCCTCCCAGGTCTCAGATTTTTCTCCCATACTTGAAATCCCTGTCAATTCACCTTTGCCAGCTCTCTGGTCCCAAAAAATCCAGGGAAGACTTCTTGCACACTTGTGTTCAGCTGAACCAGCTTCCTTCTTGGTGCAGCTTTGGTTTTAATCAAATGAAGAGCAAGAGAAAGACAGACCTTCTCGCTCAAGAACAGCATTGGGAGATACAAAACCAGGCAAAATCTGAATACACCTGGCTGGAGAAGAGCTCAACATATGCATTTAGCTGCATAACTCTAAAAATCTGCTATTTAGCATGTGTGAACTGAACTTCCAAATGTTCATGAACTGGAAAAATTTCAATGATTTTTTATGAAGATTCCAAGTGGTCCTCAACTAAACTAATACTTACCACCCTGTCAGTTTATGTCTTTCCTCCATTACCCTCAGGTTCTAGATTACTTAAAATAGTAAATCTTACAAGGAATATATTAGCAAAAAATAAAACAAAATAATGTCTTTGATCTCGTTCTCAGGTATTGTTGAGCCATGTTTGTTAGGCATGCTAAAAACTTGCAAGCCTGATGCAGAGCTCCAGCATATAGAATTTCATGTTGAATCACTGAAGTTTAGCAAACTTGTAAGCTAAAAGCAGTGCAAGATAATGGCAATGTCAGGAAGAGGCATGGAAGGGGTAGTAAAATAGCTGAGAGTTATTCCTCTTACATGCTATCCTCAGCTAAAACAGCTTATCTAAACAGTCAATGCTTATCTGAATGAAAAACAAGTGTCAGTAGGCACTTTGGTTTGGAACTGAACAGAGCAACAAAAATACCATAAACCTGTGAAAATGATGACTAGTATAGGTATCCAACGACCAAATAACTCTGCATATATCCATTAATCCTCTATTAAAATTAATGTTACATCTTTGCATATATTTTTTTTTTCCTTCCTAAGGGGAGTCATGCATGGACATTTGAAAGCAGAATTTGATTCTAAGCCTAGTATCTTTGGATATTTCTTCTCCCAACATCAAAGTCTCTCTTTAACATGCTAGCCACATTTCACTATGATTTTAAACAAGCTGCCTCTCAGCCTATTATGGTTTACTATCTTTCCGTGTCTATTTAGAAAGAGTTGTCAAAACTCTCAGGTGCTGCAGATAAGCCTGCAAAGCAGAGCTTCAACAAAATAAAGAAGGCAATGGCATAAATTTTGAAATGTATCAAGGTTAGATTACCTTTGTTGCTTTGTATATCTAAGATTTGAATTGATTTTTCTGGTATGAAAACAATGGGGGGAAGGGACTTCTGATGTAATGCTTTGCAGAAACCAGAAAAGTCAATAATACGCAGACAGCTCAAAAATATAGTATTTACTGATGCAGTGAAGCATGTTTTTAGTGGATTATGGTGGCAAGTTCCAATCTAACAGAAGTAGATCAGTCAGATAAAATTATATCTGTTATATATTCTATATGTATCCCCCATGGCAGGGGAACTGGAACTGGATGATCTTTAAGGTCTAACCCAAACCATTACATATTTTGTCAAAATACTGCCATTTGAAGCTATTACCTTGGTTCCTTGTTGTTATATAAGGAAGAGTGGCCATCCTGTAACAACCAGTGCCATTTTCTCCACCATTTTTACTTTCTTAGAAAGCACTTGCATATCAAAAATCTCACTTGGTTTAAAGGGGTCAATGATATTACAAACCAATGTAGCCATACAGTATTAAAGGCTGGGCATTTAAATCTTACCATTCTTATCATTTCTAGGTTTGCTTTTTTTTACTTCTTTTCCCCAGAAAATAACAGGTTTTGTTTATTATTTTCAAAGCCCCTTTGTAATAAATGATACATACTTCTTCAAGTCATAGTACTGAAAATTAATACAATAAAGCTGTTAGATGATATGCTTTGTAGTAGAAAAAGAACTAAATGGGAAAAAAAGAATTTTATTAAAGAATAGAGGTCTTGGCTTTGTATTTCCTTAAAATAATGGCTACCAAATATCACCTATTTCTGAAGCTTGGATAGCCAGAAACTTCACAGTTTTGCATCGGCTTATGTCAGTGTGATTATTCTGCGCAACATATGCAAAGAGGGACCAGTGTGTGAGGCCTTATACCACTCCCTTAATGCAGTAGGCAACTCTTAAGTAAATAGAAAACACTTTGATGAAGTGAAAGAGCAACCAGCTACTTTCAATATTTAATAGTATCTACAGTGGCAATAAACATTTATTCATTTTTGATCTATCAATGACTACTCTTGCCACAACAAGTTGAAATATAGCCTAAATTTAACACCATACAGTGTAGATTTACATCTCTTTCCATCCCGAACATCTGCTCTTGAAGCCAGGCAGTCTCATACACTCAAAACATTCTACTAGTGTGTCAGTTGCCTCTTTATTTTGTTACTGTTTTAATGCAAAAAGGATCGAGACTTCATTTTCTCATATTAATACCATAAAACAGCCAGAGAAGAATGTTGGGCCTTTCTCTCTTTGGGCTAAGACAGCATAGTGCCAGCTGACTGTGTCTGATGAGTTGATTAGGGTTACAGAGAAAAAAAACTAAAACCTTCCTCCTTGGGGTAAAGAAATAATCAAAGATCCTTACAAAGTAGGTGAGTCTTGTGAACTCAGATTTTTTAGCATTTCCCAGAGTTTCATGTTTGGGAGGTTTTGGAATGTTTTTTCCTAAGCCACAGAGGATTTAGAAGCGATGTGTGGAGGTCTTGAGAGGATGTAGGTGTTATCCTATACTCCTCATCTCCTAATGAGCAATGGCATGTATTTTACAGCACAGCCTCACCATGAGAAAGGAGATTAAGGTCTTTTTTAATATTCCTCCTTCCATATGAGACGGAATTTCGTTTCCAGGCCCAGTTTCCCCTGTAACATATCAACTTCTTGCATTCACTGTTGTCACCCAGCTAGACCTACTCCCCATCTCCATCACTTTTCCCATTCCTTTTTCCCAGATCCCTGTGGGATCAGTCGTCTTTTTTGCGCATGCTATCTTCTACTCCCAGACAAGACAGCTCGATTTAGCAGTGACAGATTCAACTTTTCTGAATGCAGACATTCCAAAACAAGTATATTGGCATATGGCAATTGGGACCACAGCCCACCCTCAAAATATCCTATGTCAGAAAAGCCCATGAAAAATTGTATTTTCACTTTTTAACTAAGTTGCTTGTGTAAAGAATAAGGTACAAAATGCAGCTTTCATATTCTTTCTGCATCAGTGATTCTATAACTTCTCCTCCAAGTGGTAGCATCTTTTTATAGCACTCAGCAGGGGATTGAGAACTGTGATTTTAGTTTTGCTTCTTTTCTATATTAATTTCCTATATTATTTTTTTTTTTAAATTAATTTCAAGTATGTTATTTATACGATGGATGTATATAACATATACATGTGCATACATATTTATGTATAAAGGTACAACTTAAAACACAATGCATTTGGATTAAAGGGCATCTATGTGTATATACTTCTATAGCATATATGGAATGAAAAAGGGCCCCATATATTCTATTGTCATACTCTAATTTTGATTATGTTAGTTTTTGCTTGCATTCTTTCTTTAAAAAACCTGGAATTAAAACTCTAAATGGCACAGAATACTTAACCAAATGGCAAAGGTAAAACTATCCAAAATCCTTGTTATAAAGAAAGAATTTTTTATATGCTGCTGTCCACCTTTGTAGGTATTACCTTAAGATAGCACAATGTTTTTACTCATAAAATGAACACAAAGTAGCAAAAACCCCACAGTATATTTCTTTCTGAGTCTTGTTATTGTTGAAGAGATCCTTTTTAACTGCAACATAAGCGAGTGTAGTTTACTATGAAAAGAAAATGGCTTGTCTTTAAAATATTAGAACCTGATCGTGTGCTATTGTTGCCTGCCAACAATGAGCTAAAGAGGTTAATGGATCATAGGTCTGGCAAACAGCCACACTACCTCCGGCTCGATACATTTAACTGCATAATCTGGGCTAAGGTTTAGTGATTTTTTTTTTTTTTTTTTATCAGGAGATGAATTGTTGGTAAATAAAAGTTTGATTTTATCAATTTTTAATTTTTTTTTTCTTTTCCCCCAAACCAGCACCACTTATCACAGACCCCGATTTCCACAGCTGCAAGAAGGAGGGAAAGCAGGCAGCGGCCTCCCCTCCCTCCCACTCCGCCCTGCACTCCGGGCTCTCGGTGCGTGCCCTCCGCGGCAGCGCTGCNGTCCGCTTGGCGGGGGCGAGCAGCTGCGCGGCGCACCGCGGTGCTCCGCGGGTATCGCCAAGGTACCGAGGCCCGGGTCGTCGGTCGCCGCGCACTACTTGGCCGCTGCCCGCGCTCCCTCCCTCCGTCCTCCCCTCCCCGGGGTGCTAAACACGAGGGCCCAAAACCCGGTGGGGAGCGCTCTCAGGAGTCCTCTAGACACGGCAGACTCCACTTGCAACTCGGAAACCACAACCTGCAGCCACCTCTCCAGCAAGTGAAGGATGTGTGTCCTGTGCTTGTTTTTTGGGTTGTTTTTTTTTGAGAGAGACGGAGAGAGAGAACTACCGGAAGGGAAAGCACACAAAATGTGTGCCTGTTTCTTGGGTGTACCGTTGAAGTGGAGAGGCAGCAGCGGCAGCGTTGTAGTGCAAATGACAAAGCGAGCAACTTTCAATGCCGTTATGGCTATTTTTGATTGCACTCCCGAGAACTGGCTTTTATTTTTGGTGTGTGAGTTGCTTTGTGTTTTGCCCCATTTCGTTGTGATTGTTAAAATTATGCCGTCCTTCCCTTCTCCGCTTGCTCCCCCCCCCTTCCCCACGAAACCAGGCAGTAATGATGCACTGTCCTCGGTCCTTTTCGGCGGGTCATTCCGCTCAGGCAGAAGGTGAGCCAAGCAAGGAGGGAAGCAGCGTTTGCAGGTGTACGATGTGGAACTGCACCGCTGCCCGGCTAAGGCGGGCCCTCTCCCCACTGCTTCTTCTATCCTCCGCCGTTGCTCCTGGGCCCCACCGCTAGCTCTCCTGGGGAGCCAGCTTCCCCTCTCCGCCCCTCGCATCCCTCCCTCTAGCCGCGCCGCGGCGGGGGCAGCCTCCCAGAGCCGCCACCGTGCCTGTGGGGGGGGAGATGGCAGGTCGCTGCCCACAGAGGGGCCGCTGCGCTCTGCGCAGCGCCCGCGGAAGGCCCTTGCACTGCCCTTCCCTCCGCCGCC
>VWZK01002455.1:49813-100360 GCA_013396935.1 Baryphthengus martii | reverse complement strand
GCTCCGCTCCGCGCCGCGCCTTGCTGGGCCCGGGGCGCGAAGGGCACTGTGCCCCCGGCGCGCTCTGGGGACTGTGCCCTGCTTCTGCCCACCTCGGTTTTGGCGACGTCCCCCGGGGCTGCCAGAAGCGGTCCTGTGTTTCGGGAGCCGCGGTGCCGCCATCCGGGCAGAGAGGGAGTGAGCTTTGCCGGGCGCCTCACCTGCGGAGGGGAGCGCCCAGGTGCTGCGCGCAGGGGCGGACAGTGGAGCCCCGGCCGGTGCCCCGGCACCGCGACGAGAGGGTACCCTCAGCTCCTTTGCCCGCCCCCCGTCCCGGCTGCTCTCTCCCGTGCGCTACACGGAGCTCAAGTGGCAAAACGCTCGTCCCTCAGGGAAGGCTTTACGTTTGCAGAATGTTTGCGATCAGTAAGTGCGTGGCTCTGCTTAGCTCGCTGCTAACTCCTCTCAGGTTGGGGTTCAACTCCGGCTACCAAATGCCGGGGACACCGGGCAAAGGGCTTTTTGTTCCACTGGGCTGCCTGATGCGATTTGTGGGAAACATATGTGAAAGCTGACTACTGGTGAAGGTTTTAAAGCGGGTTTTGCTAAATCATTTAAATATTTTTTTCTTACTTTTACAACCTCTACTGTGATGATAGTTTTCTCACTGTGTTTCGCATGCTGCTTGTGATAACTCCCCCATTGAAGTCAATGGCAAAACTCCCAACTGACTTCTGGGGAAGAAGGTTCTGGCCAAGACCAAATACTTTTTGAATGAAAGAGACTGGGCAGAAGGCTGAGAGATGGCAGAGAGATGTATAAAAGAAACTTCATTCCTAAAAACTAGCTTTTTAAACAGAGAGATTTAGCTGCACTGTGTCAGAAATATCTTCTAGATTTTCATTCCCACTTTGCAGTGGAAAAATATCAGAATGATTTCTTGACATGTTTGACATCAATATGAACTGAAGTCCATTGTTTTACCCAGAGACATTATAAAGTATTAGTGGATTAGTACCTTATACTTTTCAGGTGCTTTATATCTTTTTTTCTTACTAAAAAGTTGGAAGCAGAGAGACACCACTGAGACAATTGGATGGGCTCCCATTGACTTCAATGTCCTGTGGATCAGGCCCAGAAAGACTCAACAGAGAAGTAACAAGAGAAATGTACAGTTTGTAAGGAAAGGTGTTGCATAAGCATTTACGTGAACAGCCTTCCTCTAGGGAGAGGAAAAAATCTAAATGTACATTAATTTTTTATCCCGTTTTTAAGAACTCTTTCACAACATAGATACAAATAAGAAAGAATGCTTCTCGTTAATAATTAAAATGCCCATATTCATATGGACTACAAAGAAGATTTTATGCAAAAAAATCCATTAGCAAATGGAAGTTCTAGTTCACAGAACATCCTCTGGTCAGTGCAGTATCTAGATTGGGAGCAATCAGATAGATAATGAAATATCAAATAAAAGTACTGATATTCAAATGGCAAAAGCTAGTCTTATTCCTGTAACTTGACTAACCACTATCAGTTGCTTGGGATGCCTTAACAAGGAAAGTGTGAAGACACACTTTTAATTATTTTTTTTTCAAATCTGAGTGTGGAAAGAACCATGAAAATGCTACATGTGGTCAACAACTTGTCAAGTATCAGAATTCTGCCTATACTCCATGAAGAATGTGACTATTACACTGATAGGTGTAATGGTTTGACTCTAGCTGGATGCCAGGTGCCCACCAAAGTGGCTCTATCACTCACCCTCCTCAGCTGGACAGGGGAGAGAAAATACAACAAAAAGTCTCATGGATCAAGATAAGTCAGCAATTACCTTCACGAGCTAGTCAGAGTTGACTCAGGGAAATTAGATTAATTTGTTACCAATCAAATCAGAGTATGATAATGAGAAATTAAACGTAAATCTTAAAACATCTTCCCCACACACTATTCCTTTCTACCCAGGCTTAACTTTACTCCCAGATTCTTTGTCTCCTCCCTCACAGCAGTGCAAGGGAACAGAGAATGGCAGTTGCGATCAGTTCATCACACATTGCGCCACTCCTTCCTCCTCATGGGGAGGACCCCTCACACTCTTCCTTTGCTCCAGTGTGGAGTATCTCCCACGGGAGACAGTCCTCCATGAACTTCTCCAACATGAGTCCTTCCTACAGGCTACAGTTCTTCAAGAACTGTTCCAGCATGGGTACCTTCCAAAAGGTGCAGTCCTTCAGGAACAGAGTGCTCCAGCATGAAATCCCTACATGATCACAAGTCTTCCTAGAAAACCTGCTCCAGCATGGGCTTCTCTCTCCATGGGTCCACAGATCCTCCCAAGAGCCTGCTCCAGCACAGGCTTTCCACGGGATCACAGCATCTTTCAGGCATGCATCTGCTCTGATGTGAAGTCCTTTATATGCTGCAGGTGGATATCTTCTCCACTGTTAATCTCTATGGGATGCAGGGGAACAACCTGCCTCACCATGGTCTTCACTACAGGATGCAGAGGAGTCTCTGCTCCGGCACTTGGAACACCTCCTCCTCCTCCTCCTCCTTAATTCACTGACATCGGTGTCTGCAGAGTTGTTTCTCTCACATATTCTCACTCCTCTCTCCCAGCTGCTGTTGCACAGGTTTTTTTGTCACTGATAGGCTCAACGTTGGTCAGCAGCAGGTCTATCTTGGAGCTGGCTGACATTCACTTTATTGGACATAGGGGAAGCTTCTGTCAACTTCTCACAGAAGCCACCCCTGTAGCCCCCCTACTACCAAAATCTTACCATGCAAACTTGGTACAATAAGAAAAATAACTTTCTCAGTTATGGTCCAATAATAATGTTTCTCTTTTAAGCACAAGTTTGTGTTAATTAGCACATACGAAAAAAGTTTGAGGTGCTGCATCTCTTGTTCAGCTTTATTTGTAGGTATCTGGTAGAACTGTCATTGAATCGAACTGAATGTGCCACTGATGCTTAACTGTGAACACATTAAGATGTCCATGTTACAATGGAAAACAACCCTGTAAAATGGACAAATGCTTCACTGTCTTCTCTCCTTGTAATTACATAGGGAAGACAGAAACCTCCTTCTTAAAATGTCATATTACAGGTTCCTTTCTACATTCCCTGTGAATTGAAATGATTTTTTTTTTCTCATGTGCCATGTATGTAGGTGAAGGTGAAAATTTTTCTTCGAGCTGCTTTGTTGCTTCCTGTATTCTGCACTCTGTTTGCTGTTTACTAACACACTGTAATGCCACAATCTATTTTTGTTGATCATGCTTTCATTTCAAGCCAAATTTAAGGTGAAAAATGTGATTGTTTCCATATTAAGAGTTTTGAACTGTTTTGTTTGTTTGGGGTTTTTTTGGGGGGTGGGGGGCAGAAGGTGGGTTAAAATTCAAAGCAGTGCTTAATTCTCTTTGACGGCTTAGATGAAGAGGGTCAGTAGTTCTAAAAATGAGGATATATATTTGCATAAATCTTCAGTTTTGTCCTGAGAGCTGTCATTTGAAATTCTTTATTCTTTTCCTTTTGGTGTTCCGATACTTATTCTTCATATGTACATATAGAAATGCAGTCAGGTGTTCCTGTGGACAGCATCTCCAAAATAGAAAGTTAGTTTTTTTTAGGCTTACCTGTAACTGAAGAGCATATAAGATTTGAGTATTTAAAACAAGATTGAAAGAAGCCAGATAATGAAGTCTCGGAAATCTCCAAGACGTGATTCTGAATATCCATTACTCACTTCTAGCATCTTTATAAACCTCATCCTGTTTTGAGGAATAGGTGTAGATCATCTTTATTCAGGTATATCTTTTCCTTTACTATTTTTGCTGTTCCTTGCCTGAATCTGAAACATATTTATGCCATTCTATTGCTGTGGTTGTTAAGTGAATAGTAGCAAGTGTTTACAGGTCTTTTAGTATAGGAACCTGGGAAGCAATATTAGATGAATTGTTGAAAGTCACCTGAATTTTGTAATTATTGCACTTCAAAAAGCTTTTTCAAAATAAATGTGATTGTCAATCCTAGAACACGTTTGTCAGATAATTTATTTAGGTCTGTATTCTTCTATCCAGCAATTTAAGAACAAAAGCCTCTACTGTAGCTCAAATCAATCAAAATATTGGTTTTAGGTTATACATTGTACATATGGAACCTGGCATGTAAAGCAGATGGTATGTAAAATTATGCATAGCATGTCTGGAGAGCCATACAATATCTAAATGCAGTGCAACAGAACAAGGAAAGAGTGTCACATGGAACTTAAAATACCAATTACTGGCCTATGTCTAGTCTCAGCCGTGCTTTGTTTTCGTGTGTGTGTGTGTGCGCGTGTGTGTGTATGTGTTCAATTTTCTCTTACTTCAGTTAGGACATTTCCTTGATAATATGATCTTCCCTAGAAAAGCATGCAGATTGAAATGAGATGCTACTGGTTAAGTGAAATACAGATGGATACATGAGAAACACTAGTTTAGTTTTGTTTGGGTTCAGAATACAAATGCATGAAAATTAAAAAATAATCACAAACAGAACTTTTAATCTTCTAAGGAAAATGACCAGACACCATTTGCTACCAAGACTGTGTTTTTCTATATTATTTATGCACTTGGTTTGCGCAACCCAGCAATAGCACTTAGTAGTACTTCTGCCCTGTTACGTAAGTACCGTGTTAGCTCCACACACTCTCAAGTATTACAAGTCTATAAGCACCAAATTCCTTCCTGAACAAACAAGCATTACTATGCATTGTTAACACAATCAGATGAAATTGTAATTGCAGAAAGGTTCACATCAACAAAACCCTTAAATAAATATTAGTCTTTAAGTGTGTGCTGACCTCAAAGGATCCTAATTACCTGTTTTGTTGAACAAAAATGCTTTCATGATCGATGACCATGAAAAATAATTTTTCCAAGTTTATACAAGTGTTTAAATCTATGGTTATAAAATATTGTTATCATCAGACAACTTTAATTTTTAACTTCCAGGAGAAAAGCTATAAATAGTTCTACTTTTTATTTTCTTTTTTTTTTTTTTTTTAAAATTTCTTTTGTACTTTAGAAGTACTGAAAGCTATTAACTGTTTTTGAAACAGTTGCATAGCTGATTTCTAATCAAAGTAAATTTTTGTAGATAAGATGTAAAGGATGAATTTTATAATGAAGGACTGCCACAAAGTGAACTCTAGTTATAATATCAGGAACTAATAGTGCATAAGGTGGACTTTAATAACCAGTTTTGTAAGATCCAGCAATTTTCAAGGAGGCATATTGAAGGAATGCCCCCATGTTTAAATTGTTGAGTATCCCCAATCATTTTTAAGACTTTTTAATGTACCTGAGTTGATACAGAGTGTTTCACACTACAAAAAAACCCCCCAAACCGGAGGTAATTCCTGTACTTTTTGTGCACTAGCACTCTCAGTCCTTATGCATCTTAATGCTTGAAACACTGTTGCTTGAGAAAATGCAGCTGATTCTCCAGGGCATTAAGCTAAGGCATTTGTCCTGATATGTTACAGAATAGTGTCTATCAATCCATTTCTCTTTTGGAAATGAAAAAACTTTTATCCATTCAAATCACTGTAGTACAATCTTGTATTATAATGGCTTGAACAATCTTGACTGCACACAGTTGCTGGATTATCTGAAGGACTGTCATAAATAAAACTATTAGACTGTATTACAGCAGACACATCCAGAGTCTACCAAGGGATGACAGGATTTTACATTACAGCACAAATTGCTAAAAAATGTCTGTGAAAACAAAAAATGTTTGGTAGAAGGACTACACGAACCAATTTAGAATCTATCTATAGATACGCTATTTTTCTTTAAAACTATGTAGAGGAAATATTAGTATTAATGGATTAATCCTATGAAGAATTAAGTGGAAACTGAGCCAACAAATAAAGGATTTGTCCTCTACAACAGATACATGAGCTTGCTCAGCAGCATGTAAACTTTCAGCACTAGCTGATGGACTTTCAACCTACATCAAAACCTCCCTTTGCAACCTGGCATTCCTACTATGATGACAGCATTACAAAACTGACATCTCGTGGAAGACGAGTCAGTTTATATCAATGGAAATAGATTTACACTACATCCTGAATTCTGTGAAGACAGGTCTGGTTTTATTTTCCCTTTTACCGAACACTACTATAGAAGGTACGACTTTTGAGAGATACACAGACACAACTGAGTTTGGAAAAAGCCTAAATGAACATAGAAACAAAGCTGGAAATAGTGGAGATATGGCAAAATGAAGTAAAAATATATAAGGACGTGTTTTGTTTAACTTTTTTAAGAGCAGAAAAAAATGTGCTCTTTTATGAAAGATCCTTAAGACAGAAGTAAACCAGAAAAGTAAGTGCAACTGAGGTTAAAAAGAAATTATGAAAGTTGAGTTACCTAACGTGTTTTGGCCATGGGAGAAGTAAGCAAAGCTGACGTATACTGATAGGATAGGAGCTTCAAAAGAAGACAAAAGCCAGAAAATAACAGTTTCCCATGTTGGAAATCCAGATGGCCCTAGCAGATTTTGTGTGTATTTGTATACATGTGCATACATACATAATTTTTTTTCTTTTAATATCAAAATCTGTATAATGCCTTACTTTATTACTGTCTGGTTTCCTCACCCCAGCAGGCATTTGCTGGTTGTTCTTCATTTCTGATCATGAAGATACAGGGGAAGATATGACAGCACAATAAATAGCTGAGAGTGGTTAAACTGTTCCTGAAGGTAAAACAGCAGGGTCCAATGGTTCTCCTGCAGAATGTTTTAAACCCAAGGCTATAAATAATAGCCAGTGCTGTCAGGAAAAAAAAAAAAAAAAAAAAAAAAAAAAAAAAAAAAAAAAAAAAAAAAAAAAAAAGAAAAAGGAAAAAAAAAAGTAACAATCCTGAAAAAAGGAGAAAACAAAATGAATCTTCACTTCAGTGTCTGAAGTCAATGTTACGTTATGCCCTGAAAAACATGAATCTGAAAGATATTTTGCCAACTATTGGCCTAGTGTCACCTACAATCACTGTCAAGATCTTCCTGTTAAGAGTTGAAAAAATGACTACAGTTTTTACATTGAAGAACCAGGAAAGATTGAGTGAGTGTAATGTGGAGCTTTAGGAAAACAGAAGATGACAGTAAAGCAGAGGATTATTTAATACAGTGCTGTATTTAATACAGTAAATAGATACATCATTTTTTAATATCAAATGTTGATGCTGAAAAGACACTTGACTGGATTGAGTGGAACTGACTTTGGCATGATGTCAGAAGTAAGATTTGGGGAAAATGATTTTATATAATTTGCTGCTGCGTGTCCTTACCTTTGTAACTGCTGTATAAGTATCAATAATGTCAAAGATGGCAGCAAATCCTTCCTATTTATAATTTCACATTCCTGCCTCTTGTAAAAGGATTAATCTCCAATATAAAGTAAAACAGATTTGCAGTAGGAAAAAAAGTCTATCAATCAGTGTAGAGTCTATCAGTATAGTCAATACATGCTTTTATTTTTATTCTGGTGGAAAATTGCATTCCTGAATGGTGATGCAAAATCTAGCTAAAATAATTTATTATAATCTTTTGGGTAAATAATACAGAAAAAAAAATATGACTGATAAGATTTTTACCAACCACAGAGGAGAATGAATGAAAGTTCGTTTTACAATTACAATTTCTCAGTTTGCATATACCAAACATTTCTGGTT
Organism: Baryphthengus martii; assembly: GCA_013396935.1. NCBI lineage: Eukaryota > Metazoa > Chordata > Aves > Coraciiformes > Momotidae > Baryphthengus > Baryphthengus martii. The sequence continues at coordinate 92,658 of VWZK01002455.1, read as the reverse complement.
AAAACTGATATTGCTGGCTTCTCTTGCAGTATCCTATATTCAATGGTTTCTGACCTAAGAATGAAATTCACTTCCTTCAGGTATAGTCACACAACCCAGGCTTAAAAGAGTTGAAATGTGCAACTGCAGAAAATGGAAACCCAGGTGTTTATTCAGATCAGCCTAAAATCATGTTTCGTTTCCGTGGTTGAGTTCCCAGGAGTTCTTTCATGACTCCTGCCTGGCTAGTGAGGTAGATCCAGCTGAACATGAAATAATATTCCTACCCTATATATAGGACCTATAGTGTTGTCACTGCCTTTGCTTCTCTCCTGGAGGCTAGACTGTTTATGAGAGGCTATTTATGGTGCAGAAGCTGAAAAGGTGTTTTTGTATACCTCTACCTCACACAACTTAATAGCAAGAAACAACAAAGGATGAAATCCATGACAGAAGCTTTAGTTACCAACATTTTCCCTGAACAGAAATTATGTTCTTTAACAAAAAAAGAATGAAAAGATTTATCTGTAATTCAGATTTGTCATCTTTCTCCTTCTATAACAAAGCAAACTAGAAATTTTTGATTTGTTTTTGTCAGAACCAAGTAACATAAATTTCTTAAAGATATGTTATGTCATTTTTCTTTTCTGCTTTTCTTTTTGGGCAAGCAGGGAAGAATTTCAGTGATAAAAAGAGGAGAAATAAAAGAAAAAGGGACAAAAATATTTTTAAACTTTCAAACATTTTTCTCTTTTATACAAAGTAAATATATCTGATTATTCACTCTTCATTATTCATCACCTTGAAAATACTCTGAGTTAAATTTAAAAAATCCATTTTTTAATGTCACCTCAGAATGGATCAAAAATTTTTATTACAAAAATCTTGATTTTGAAATATTTCAGTCAACTTTCTTTAAAAACTTTAAGCTGATTGAAATTTCTTTGAAATTTATGTTTTTCATACATGTAAGTTCCTTGAAAACAAAGCTGCCTGTAGAAATGATGTATTTTCATAGGTGTTCTGTGTGCTGTCTTCATGTATCAATTAAAATATATTTTTTTCATCTATAAGGTGATTTTTTTGTACAAATTTTAAACATCAAAATTTTAAAAAATGTCCCTAAAATATTGATAAAAGAGTCTTGATATGTCCCAATAAGGTATTTTTTTTTCTTTCTAAATTTTTAAGATGTTTAACTTCCTTTTGCAGCTTCCAAAAAGAATTTCCAAATCTCCAAACATTTTTCCTGATGGGAAGAATACTTCTTGCCCAGTTCTAGAGCACACACCACCGGGTTGATCGAGTTTTTAGTCTAATGGACAAAGAGGAGGGATTTGAAAGGTAACCAGGTGCTTTCTTAGAAAGGCACTTAGTGAAAGGTTGCTTATTATTTTATTCCTAAATACAGATCACATATTGAGGCAGACTTAAGGTGATAACAGAAAGAAAGAGGAAAGGAAGTATCACTTTGCCATAACTAAAGAAAACAGTGAGTGTAGTAGGTGTGGTTTGTAAACAACTTGAGGAAAATGTCCTCTGACTGAACTGTGTTTAGGCTCACGATGTAAGATTAAAAGACATTTAGTGGCCCGCTGGAAATAAATCTAATTTACTTAGTCTACTGTTTCAGGAATTTAAGTTGAATATGTGTTGTTTATGTGACTTGACACGTATCAGTAAGTAGTGCTTATGGAGGAGACAGCTTGCCTCTGGACTGGGATGTATATCAGCACCAGTGCACTGGATCAATATGGAAAGCACAGCGTGGGGATACAGTGTAAATCCCCACCCAGCACGGTGGTAGACAGAAGCTGGCCACTCGCTTCTGTTTATCCCCCAGGGACACAAGTGAGCAGATTTGTCTCTTTTATTCCAGTAATAATGAGAGATTAATTGGGAGTGTTTACTGTTGGGAGGCTAATTGGGAATGTTTCTTGTTTAGATTGTGAGTTTTTCCTATCACAGCTACATTGCTGCTCCTTGCCTGTATTTTATATGAATAAACTGAATGATGCAAGGCCTCCTTCTAGCCTAGAGGCCAGCTAAGCATGGACATTTCTATACGGTTAAGATCCCTTAGCATCTCGAGCACAGGCTGTAGCTAGCCTGCCTCTCAGGAACCATCCCCAGGCCGGGCTAGTGCCCTCGCTGTGCCTGGGAAACCCTTGGGAGACAGCTGGTCAAGTAGGCAAGATCAGAAGTGTGTCAGGGACTGCCGGAGATTTTATGTTTTAGAAACAAAATAGTTCCAGGTCATGGATTCATGCCCTAGCACTTGCATAGATGCAACCTTAGTACTATTTAGGTCAGTAGGAGTCCAAATACAAGCGCATTGCTTATTCACTATTCTCATTAGGAATGAACTCCACTGATTTAAGTGGTGTTACTATAGCACAGCATGATGTTTTTACAAGTAGTGTAAAAGCAGCTTAGTATTTGTTTGTAAGCAGTCATTAACTGTGGTATATGTTCTGAAAGTAGTAGAAGATTAAAACGTGGTAAAATGTTTTAGGAAACTGTAGCTACTGTTTTTACATGCTTTTCATTGAATGCTGGGGTCAGATTATCCAGAAATCCCTGTTACAAGAAAAGTGTTATTTATTAACAGTGCTTTTGTTGTCAGAAATTTGTAAAGTACTGAAAAATCAGGTTTAGGAAAGTGAGGGTACAAGCACTTCTCAAAGATGCAACTTTTAACAAAGAATGCAAATGGGGACAATATTTGGAATATTTGGTAGAATATTCTGTTTCCTGGATGTCAGAAAAATATCATGACAAATCTTTTAGGGTGTGGTCTCAGAAATCAAACTCCTTTAAACTTTTAAATACTGACATACTCAAATAACTGAAAATTATGCATAACGCAAGATAGTTGGATAAAATTTTAATATGTAACTGCGTGACAGTGAACTGATTGCGTAACAAAATATTTGTTAATACTGCATAACAAAAATAATGTTAGTTGTGGAGGAAAACTACATTAATTTATAGTGATTCTTATCACAGGCTTTTATTTCTTGGTATTTAGCATCACTGTTACATCTTGTGCAACGTCTACAAGTCGTCTTGTCTATTCTGTCTTTTACTGATGAACTTTTGCAAGGTTTTATGATTCTTTCACTAAGGCAGGATAGCACAACTTCAAAAATAGTGAAAATTTATCCAAGTGTGGGCAAATAAAAATGTTGCCTAGGAGAGACTCTACTTCTCATTGTAATCCTTCAGTACCGGTTTTGTGGTCCATGGGTTGCATACATAAATTACAGTGCTCTCAGGGGAGAGTCACCTAGCAGAGAGATAATACTTTCCTACCAATGGTAAAATAATTGCCTCCAAATGCCGTGACCCCAGGTGTGTGGTAAGAACAAATCTCGAGGGAAGGTCGTGAGGTCCCTGTGCCTTCTCCGGACAATGCTTTCAGTTAGAGCTCTGGTAAGCTGCGTTGATTTAATACCTTTGGTGCTTTCAAATGGGGAGGAAAGAACAAACCTAAATCTTTTAGCCATTTCTTCCTCTAAGTGATGCTTTTAGGATATCTCTCAGGAGAGTTTCAAAGAGTCTGATTTAACTTACTGCATAAGTACAGTTATAATGAACCTGATGGACCCAACCTACAAAAAAACAATTGGATCTGAATCTGATAAACAGACAAGAGTCAAATAGCAGTTTCATTATTCATAGAAGCTATTAGGCTTGACCAACAAAGAAGTGAATATTTTTGTAGAAAATGGAAACTTAATGAAGCGTACCAGGTTTTTGAGCTCAGCTTTGGTTTGGAAGTTGGGATGACATAAAAGTCACTTACTTTACTTTCCTATTGGAATTACTGAGTTCCCTAAAATTCTTCACGCTTGGAAAATTGTCATATGCAAATCTATAAACATAATTTAAAGCAATAGAATAGTTGCAGATATTTAAAGACCTCTGATAAAAATCTGAGAAAGGTCCTGTATGATAATTTAATGATTTTTAATTTATTCTTAAGTATATATTGTACACTCTCTTACCAAAATATGAATGAATTTTGTCCCTAAGTGTGGGATATAATGATTAAGGAGAACCAAATGTGTTCTAAAAAGTTAAACTTCTTTATCAGTGCTACTTAAAAAAGAAATAGTTAAATAAAGAGCTCCAAAAGGAGCTTCTTTGGTGTGCAGCTGAAGCATATGTATTAACTAAACTGTAATTCCTGGTCTAAAGAGCACCTTGCACTTTGAATGCTGCTATAACACCTCTGGTGCCTTTGCCTTTATCTCTACTCTCCCTTCAGTTTGTTCTGCAGGGATGGTAGCTGCTCTCAGTTGATGAATGCAGTTGAGAGGGAGAGGAACTCTTACCAGTTGCTTATGAATAGTGAACTAGTGTCCAGTCTCAAATCTGGGGCAGACGTGGAATTTATGACAAATTTGAAGTCTCTTTAGTTTTTTTTCTTTCAAAGATGAAGTCTTTTCATCCAGCCTATTCCTTGGGAAAAGCTCCAAAAGTATGACTTAGAACTACAAATCTCATTGCAGACTGCCTCGATATCAAAACATCGTCATTTCTGGCATAGGTGTAAGTGTCTACTAAATATTTCAGCCTATGTTATAAAGGTACTTTGAGCAGATGTTAGGCTGAGACACCCAGGGAAAAAGATTGTGACACATTTTGTGACAATATAGTACCGGTGCCAATGGCTTCCTATAAACTATCAGAAGCAGCTGTTACCGTGACCAAAATTGTACCTTCCTCTTGCCTACTTTCAGTGGGTGGCAGATCTCACTCTGACACCCCCCCCCTAACCTTGAAGTTGCTGTTATGGTAATGGAGACCCCTCTGTTAGCTTGGTCCTCCAACTGTTTGGCACATGCTATAGCAAAATTTTCTAGCCCAACTGTGTCAGCAGCCACCTCAAAAGTGATACTGTCTGCTTATAACTGATAAGTATAATTCTGTCATACGTAAACTTAGTGCAGTATGGTTCTTAAAAGGCATTTTAATCTGCTGGCATATTAGTTCGTAGGCCTCTGGGGTCAGGCTGAAAAATTACCCTAATGCTGAACTTACTCTGATATTCTGGGCAGCCTTCTGAATTTTAAATAACTATCCTCAGAAGACCATCTTTTTCCAAAATTATCTTTAAGATTGCACACAGAATTTTAAGCTCAGTTCAGTTAATAACACACTGATCTGCAGGCTGAAATTTATAAAGATCTCTGAATCTATAGATAGTGGCAATTATTTTAGTTTTCATTATCTATCTGGCCCATAGATTGCTAACTATATAATTTCTGTGTTACTGAAATGCATTGTTGGGTTTGTAGTTATTTGCCTATTCAAGTATGTGGGATTATTGTGAAATATAGAGAGTGGTCTTTTTATAATCTGGAATTAGGCAAGGTGAAAGATACAGATCTATTTCTCAAAACAATCCATTCTCTTACATGTATATAAATAAAAGACAAGATTACAACCCCTGTGTCTTGAGAAATATTTATGAAAGCGTTTCATATCTAACATCCAGTATTTGTTACTTCTCCCAGAGCTCTATTTGTATTGTTACTAATTCTCATCTTGCAGAGATCCTTGTGTACCCCAGCTGTTTTACAGCTTCTTCTTCTGCTGCTGTGGCTTCCTTTTTTTGCAAAATTTAATCCAATGATCCTTTCTTGTCCACCCCAACCTACTGGACTCCTCCTCTGGTCCTCTACCATCTACCTCCTCCAGTCTGACCCTACCCTCACCCTCAGACTCTTTCCAAACCACAGACTGCAGTGGGCATCCAGCCATGGAATGGGACCAGCATTTGGGCACAAAATAAACCCCACTGTTTCCAGACAGGGACTGCAACCCGTTAGCCATCTGTTCTGTCGGATTGTCAGGGGTAAAGGCTACCCAGAGGTATTTTTTTGCAAGATCTCAAGCAAGTGTACGTTTCTGGCTTATCTGAAACCTTTCTTGCCTACAGCCTCAGAGGTATGCTAGATCTAGCCTTCTCTGCATTGAAATCAAATTTTGAAAAGCTGAGAACAGTTCTCAGCTCACAGCACATCTTCTTACTCAGCTTGACTGGTGCTGTTCTCCTTTGGGAGGAGGTCTTTTTTGAGCCAGAAGGAAGGGAAGGATAAGCTCAATATATTCCTTGTTCTACCAGCTGCCACCAAACGTATTCATCTTCCCTCCAAGGAACTGTGAGGCCAGATCCATTCACGCTGTGCACCGTGATGAGACAGAGTGACATCTTCCATGATAGGTGATGAGGCTGTGGTTGCAACCTTTCTTTTTCAATCGCGTCTAATGAAGAATGCCAAAACAGATGTGTTTCACTCTTGTGCTTTCAGGAGCAGAATGAAGTAAAAAGCCTAGAAAGGCAGCTACAGTGAAATCTTGCACCATACCATGTACATGGCGTGTGAGAAAAAGAGATTCTTTGGTTTCTCAGATAAGTCACATAGTTTCCTGAGTGCTCCAGCAGTCACTAGAAAGATGGTTTAACAACTGTTCATCTACTGTGTGTTGGAAAAGTCTTATAAGCTTTGACAAGTGTCCGGCCCTTTGCTAGTTAACGAGGAGTTTCTAGAATGCTTCTTTGGCTCCTTCTAAGGTTGCGTATCTTATTTTTAGATTGACAGTAAACTGTGCCTGGCAGTGACATCTGCAAGCTATTCTTTCTAGGCCTGAATGGTTGCTTTTGTGCTGAATGTATGATGCATAATACACCAGTTCTGCTCTTTGAGTAAAAGGGCAGGGTTTGCTTCAGAGGGTTATTTTATCCATGTCCTGGTCTAAAATCATTGGCTTCTTAGGAACTGGGTGACTTTTCTTGGTTATTAGTTGAAGCAGATAATGATTTTGATTTTCCACAGGAGTCTTTAGATACAAATATGCTCCAAAGAATGTAGGTAAGAAATTAATGATAGTACTTTATATTATTTACAAAACAAAGTAGAAGGGATAATAAGATTATATAACTCCACAAATAATCCATTACTTCAGTATACATTTTTTTCTGTTAATATCTCTAAGCATGCAGTTATATAGAAGATGTAAAGATATACTAAGAAATCACTATGTCTTTTGACATCTCTTTCAAGAGTTCTGGTTGGAGTCCTTATGAGGACAGAGTCCTGTCAAACTATTTCATTTGATTAGTTGTCCATTTTCTCACTTGGGGAAATCTTTGCTGAAAAAGAAAAATATCAAAATGGCATTTCATTGCCATTTTCTTCCTCTTGGGAAATACCCAGAGATTTGCCACTCTTTTTTTGAACTGCAGTTGTGATTGTTATCCAACAGATTCAGCTCTTGAATAATGAAACAGAGTATTACTTACTTTCATCATACTAAGGGATCTGTCTCAATTCTTCACTTATATGAAGAGTCACCTGTGCTTTTTTCTTAGTCTTTCCGCTCCCCCAGAGTTTGATACGGCATTTCAATGTCACAGCAAGAAAATATTATTATGTCTATACCAAAATAATGTACTTTATCATATATAATTCTCAGCAGCATCACACTTTCATCATTTTTAAAAATTAGATTATGAATTAATAAATTGGTGTTTATTCCAATCATAATGGAGAACTGTGATCACTTAAGATGCTCATGTGTTCCCTGTAATTGAAACTCACAAATATTCATGAGATCATACCACTGTTCGGTCAATAAATATTATCAACTGAGCTCATTTATGTGGAGGTCTCAGGATTCTGCAGAATTATTTCACATTGCCACTCAAAAGATTTCATTATAAATCTCACAAATCCAGACTACTTTTTTAAACAACTTAAATCCTCTCAAATTTTATACAACATATCATTGGGTATAAAATGTACAGCTCTTGCACCTGTAAGGAGAAAGGGAGAATGCATACTGACCTGACTACTGCTTATGAAAAGTTACAACTATTTTGAGCCTTGCGATTGGTTCCCTATCTGAAAATAACTGATTGACAGGTAATCTACATCTATTCCACATGTAAATTGTTCCTGAATGATTCTATATCTCTCCTGGGCAACAAACCATCTAGCGCTGTCTCTGGGAGACACAGCCCAAAGCTCCTACCTAGTTCTTTTGTGACAGCTTTGCAGTAAAAAGTGACCTTGCAGTTAAGAACCTCTTCAAATACTCATGCAAAGCTGCCAGAAGAAGGTGACTCCCTTTACACAGAGCCTGGCATAGCCAAAGCCGAACACTTATACACACACGTGAAATAGGAATGCTGTATCAAATACTGCTACTTGGTGACACCTGCCATGGAAATATCATTAGAGTGGTTCTAACTACTTAAGTTTAATAACTGTGAGGAGTCAACACTCAATTTTGAAGGGGTTATAAATTTCTCAAAATGTCCCTGAACTAAAATTTCCAAGATAAGCCTATTGCTGTAGGTGCCTGGAAGGTTCAAGCAAAATGGTTTCTCTTTTTACCTTTTAGGAAAACTCCACAATCATGTGAAACATTAAAAAGCAAAAGACTTGAATGTTTTTAATGCTTATGAAAATTCAAACTTCCAAGGCTGGAAAACTGAAAAAGTTAAATCCAAAACCATTGCCCAGATAAATCCTTAAAATGTATTTGGTCATTCCAGTGACATTTGGCTGAGCTCCAGCTTTTCAAAAAGTATATATTGCAAGGCTTTTTTCTAAACTTGGAAATAAATGTCATTCTTTATATATAATTTGTAATTATTAGAAATATACTGAGCATTCAAAGGAATGAGAGAAATCTCTTGTCCTCTCTATTTGGCACATTTTCAGCTTTTCATTGAAGAACGCTATCCTGTGGCTTGCTTACAGAAAATGGGAGAGTGTGTATCTGAGGCAGGCAGTCAAATGACACTGTGTAATACAAAATCAAGAAATTTCAAAATGAGAAATCTTTTTTCTTTTCTTACCTTTCCCTCATGTTTTCCTTTAAAAAAATGTCACCAGATAAACTTGAAAAAATCTTACTAGAACTCCATTTAGTGAGAGAAAATCAAAGCTGCCATAGTCCCAAAATTAAACTTAATTAAAATAACTTTTCTTACAAGTATTAGGTCCAAATTTTCTGTGTCTGTGTTTTGAAAAAGGTCAGACAAAATTATCACATTGTTTCCTTCTGACCTTAGAATCTGTGTCAGCACATTTTATTTTTTATTTGAACCTGGCACTGGCATTTCTCTGGTGCTTCTCTGTAGGTACTGTCTTTTATTTTTAAATAAAAGCAGAAAATCTAGGGGAAGAAATAAAAACCACAAGTCTCTAGCTGTGACCGTGACAAAGAAACCCCCCAAAGAAAAAAAAAGAAAAAAGAAAAAAAAGAGTTAAGATTTTTGTCTTTTTTGCAGAGAGAGTGATTGGCACTTGGATTTTACTACTTGACATAGTCTAATTTTAGGTGTGAATAGTCATATTGCAAAGCTCTTTGTATCTGCACTGGGCCTGAATTTACCTTTGTGATGTACAAGAATTCTGGCTCCATTTCTAACTGCCTGAACCCTGCTACAAAACTGAGCCATCCCGTATTTTTTTCCAGTTAGTTGAGAAAGAATTTCTGTCCTATATGAGACTTTCTGAAGAAATACGACATAAAGATAATTGAAATAAGAAGAGATTCTGAAAATAATCAGTATCTCTTCATTCAAATAATTTTCATGCTAATAGAAACTCATAAAATCATGGCATGACTCGTAAGTATGGAATTTCTTTCCTACCCAGGATATTTTCCTAGCATTCAATTTTCCAAAACTAGATCTATGGCTAAATATTGTATGAGCTAAGGAATTATTCCTAAAAAAAAATAGTCCTCTTCATTGCATTCATTTCAGAGAAATAATTAGGGAATTAATTAATAAAATACATTCAAAAATAATTGCAGAAATCATTACAGTTGATTTCTCAGCCATATTCGAGGACCTCTTCCTCTTTTTTTTTTTTTCATTTTTTTTAATAGGCTATATATTTTAGTTTAATTATTCTTCAGATTACCAAACCCTATTTCAATGTTCAGTGCATCATCAGAAAAGAGTAAAAGGTGAGACACTCACCAAACTGCACCTGCACAAGGTGCTCTTCACTGTTAACTTGTAAAAATAACTCTTCTTCATTTTAATTGATCATATATTCCAAAAATTATCACATTTGCATTTTTCATGGAAACATGTCCATGGGCTCTGCCAGTGTGAACATCCTTACATGAGATTAAATGCTTAGTCGCATATTTCAGTCTTTTCCGTTCTTTATGTATATAAACCAATTCATGCACAGGCATTTATTATATTTCAGCATGGATTGAGTTTTGGAAAGATGTTCAACTACTGCTGCCTTAATATTTAATACTAGTCTTAAAAATGATAACTTTAAGTATTTCCAGTATATAAATTGAAGTAATTTTTTTTTAGACTTTTCTATCATTAAAACTCATTACTTGGTACATTCCTGTAGAATGTACATTTGAGCAAATTAAGTTTTCATCTTTCTGAGATACTGAATTTATTTTCCTCCCTTTTATATATCTGTGCATTTTCATTTTTCAAATTGTACTATTAAAAATAATTTATAAGGAGACATAAAATATCTAATGGGACTGGAAGTATTCAAATACTCAGTAAAAAAGAACACTACTCCGCTAGTAGGAGTGAGATGACTATAGTAGAAATGGTCAACAGCTTCTGTCATTTTTTAATTTGTTTGAAACCATAGGCTTCTGTTTGGTAAGACAGACACTGTTTCTTGAAACTTACTCATCTCTTAGCTCACACACCTGCCGGTTGAATATGTGACCAATGACTAGAACAAATGAATTTTGTTGGACATTTTGCTGTAATTAGGCCAAGTTATAATGATTTCCAAAGTAAGGAACTAGCTTTTCAGGATATTCTTTCACAACATGAATTAAAAAAAAAAAAATGTTTTAAAGAAAATCTTGGGGCAAAAAAAATCAACTTTACCATATTCAACCTAAGGACTGTTCCTGCATCTAATATTAGAGAACTAACTGTTTACCTTTTCTGTTAAAGTTGAGTACTCCACAGTATTTGCCTGCTACAAGACAGTAAAAAAAAGAATGCTGCATATCCCATTCGCAGCATGGTTAAGAGTTATATAGTCCCACTATCAGAGCATTGCTGTTGCTAAATATAACATAGAACCTTCTCCTTGCTTTGGAGGTCACTGAGATCTGAAGATTTGATCTATCATATAAAAAGTTAATTCCTCCTTCTGCACCATCAGTAACAGTAATTCCATGTGTAGGAAAAGGTGAAGTCTAGGGCAAGACATATAGGCCTCTTCATAAGTTTTTAGAAGAATCTGATCCTGTATTGAGGTTTCAAATTGGACTACTTTAAAAAATGAAGTGGCAGGGTGGGGTGGTATAACTACAATGATGCTCATATTCGTAATTCAGAAGTGTGTCCTGTGTCAGCACAGAAATGATTGTGATTGAGGGGGAAAGACCTGTGATGGACACACTTTTTTGTGGCATAAGTGTAAACACATGGTCAAAGAAAGGGGAGGAGATGCTCTGAGGATGTCGGGAGGAGCTAGGTGAGGATAACTCAAAAGAACAGGCAGTGAGTCTTCTGGTTCAGATTTGGCTTGTGTGGCTAGCTGGGCCTGTAGGTATTCACTGAGTAAACATGATTTTCCAAGAATAGTTTGATACTGGGTTACTAGTGGTTTCCAAGAATAGTTTGAGGCTGGGTTAAGAGAGGCATAGGAACAGAAATCAGATTTGCAGTCTTCTAGTAACAGCTGCATAATATTCACTGCTTTCTCAGGAGGACCTGTGGCATAGCAGGGAAGGAGTTTTAATGTACAACCAACCAGTAAACCCAGCTCAAGACTGTAATATCCCCCATACCAGTAAATACAACTACCTTTGATGACAGGTCTCTCTGCCCACTGCACCTGGTGTCTGTGATCTGAGATAGGTCGTACCTTGGGTGAAAACATGGGAAGACAGCAGGCTCTCTACAGTGGCAGCTCTCCTATATGTGAACCGGTGTGACATGAGCTGCACTCCCAGCATGACTGCAGTGTAGACATCCTGTGAGATTCCCAGGTAGGACAAATTTTCAACAGCTGCCTTAGTAGCTAATTAGCCCTGTACATGCTTTGATATGTGGTTCAGTCAATACATGATTAAAAGTCCTATTTACATATTTTCCACCTGTAGCCTGTTTTTCTATCAGCCCAGGGTTTCTGAAAGTGTAATAGAATGCCAAGCTTTCCCAGAGTGATAGTGTGTTTGAACTCATACTATTTGAAGGACTTCAATTTTTATAGTATAAAGACTCAAACCAGATGCCTCCCCATTTTTTATTTTTTAACTGTATTAAGTTTTCACCTTGCTTTACCTTGATTCTTCTTTCCTGGGAAGAATTCAGAGTAGTCCAGTGGAATAGAAAAAGAAATTAGAGTGTATCAGCCTGTTGGAAGTGACTTTTTCTTTCTATTGACATTGAATATAAAGAGGAGATACTCTGTATTTCTTTGTTTAAAAAAAAAAAAAAGAAAAAGAAAAGAAAAAGAAGAGAAATAAAAGGACTGGAAAAATTAATATATTTCTTGTTCTCCTGATGTAATTTATACTAGATTGGTATTCTGAGGTCTTAAACTAAGAAAATGACCATGATGGCCAGGGTCCTGGCCGAGTCCTTCCTCGCTTTGCAGAACTTTGGACTTCAATTTCATTTGCATATTATAACTTTTCTACAATTGTATGCAAGTAACTCATATTCCTGCTAAATCTTGATAGTAAATAGGTTTGCATAGCTAGTCAGCTCTTGAGTTTGTGAAGGAGAAAAGAAGAAAAAGGAAAAGACAGGACATTGCTTTTGTGATGTGTTAAAATACTGTTCCAAAATCAAACCATTCCCACCATAGTGTTTCTCATAGGCTGTCATTTAGCATAGAAGCTTAACCTGCCATGCATTTAAAAACAAAAATATACTTTCTTTCCTTTGCTGGTTTTCCTCATCTCTTGTAATAATTACTGGACTTTCTTGCTTCCAGTGATGAGTTTGCAAAGAAGGATGATAGTTATGTCACTGAGAAGGAATGAAATCCCTGCTTGTTCCTACACATGAATGTTGGATCTCTTTAGCATTCCTTCAGCATGTTCCTGCACAGTTCATAGTGTCCTATGTCACTCACTACCCCTTATGACTGACTGCAGCCTAAAAAGTGACCTTCACCATTATGTTGTTGACATGCTCACTCTTTCTGTCATGGTAAGTGTACACTAGCTGCATCTAAACTAGGAGACCTGGTAATTTTTCCAGCTCAGAAGTTCGAGGTGGAAAATCTTCTCCTGGCCAAATACTAAGGGCAGATGTAAATGCAGAGCAGCACACGTCACCTAGCCCTATACCACAGAATAACTCGTCTCTCCAACCACCATCAGCACAACATTTTCAACTAACAGGACACCATAAACTCATCTGCTGTGGGTCTGCAGCAGGCCAAAATAGTCTATTCCCATATAGTTCTCAACATCTTTCTTTCTGGATTGAAATGGACTTGTTCACCTTTCTGTCCTAGGAAATCCTGAAAATATTTCTTTCTTTAGCTGTGGAGTCCTTGCCAGTTATTCCATGACCGTAATATGACAGTGTGATGGGACACGTGGTTTTGCACCACAGGAGCCTGGAAGCACGTTTGTCCCACGCACATCCAGAGACTCCTGGTTCTACTTCTGGTTGGACTGAAGTGTAGGTGCACCTAGGCTATGGGAGAGATTCCCGCCTTGGAGCCAGTAATGTGGACCAGCAGAGAAAGACAAGGGAGTTAATTAGCCAGAGAATCCCTGGGATGTTGCAAGTTTATGTTTGAGTTTGTTACACATGAATGACTCATTTCTTAGAAACTAGTTTTGTACTTTTATAATATCTATGCTAGAGCATAGTTCCCCAAGAAAGCCATTAGTTGACTTTAAATATCTAAACATAATTTTTAATAATTTCATTTGTCTACAGATCCTCTTAGACATGGGCAGAAGGGGTTTTTTAAACATTAAGTACTAATTTTGTAATTCATATATAAATTTCCATAATCATATAAATGTACATTCTAATTAACAGTGTAGAAATCAAATTATTCTGTTAATCCGTGACATACCATTAAATCTGATATTTTAACCATGATGAATTATAATTAGAGGAAATATAATTAGATCAAAATACTGTCCTGAACATTTGGTATAAAAGAAAAATATGTGGCTGCTTACATATGTACCATTATGATAAATTTATTACAAAAGAACATAAGCTAGTGCATTCTAGGTTGGTTTAGCAGTCTTGTTCAGAACATGGCAGGAGTAATTTAAAAGGAGTTCTCCATCAGTTTTATTCCGATTATACAAAATGAAACTGTCAAATTGAATCATTAGTGTACTAATTTTGGCTCTCTTAATAATGCTTTTTTTTGTATTGTGTAATCTTACACAATCTTACAATGATGGGAAATGTATATAATCGTTGGTTGTACTAACAGCTTGTCTGTATAAAAAGAGAACAGATTTCAAAAATAGCCACTGCTTTCAGTTGTGCAGTTTGAGAAACCGTATTTAGTCATCTAAAACCAGAAGAAACCAAAACCAGGGATCCTGATGGCAAAACAGTAACTTGCCTTTTAACCAAGCTGTAAGCAAGTGAGCAGCCATATAACAAATGACAAATACTTAAAAATGTTGGGAAGATTTTGAAATCAAGAGCTCAAATGTTAGGAAACATCACAATCAGAACACTGATTTCAGCCCTTTTATGTGGATTCTTTATGATTCAGACTTCAATTACATGAGTGCATAGTACTTTTTTGGAAGGAATCTTGACTTATTTGGTATAATGATTAGAATGAGCCCTTTAATGAGAAACATTTCAATTCTGTTTTTTCTTTTTACTGTTTACTAAGTGAACCTATGCTCATCTCATGCTATCAGTGCCTTATTTTGAAGGCAGAGATCTTGATTTTCTCCTTGGCTTTTTCCATTGTTCATCGTTGTAGTTTTCAAAGTCATTAATATATTTATAAGTTTTCATAAATCCTGAAAAGGAAACCAGTTATCATAGTCTGCTTTCACAGTTCAGAACTGAAGCTTAACTGAATGTTAGGATACGAACTCATTTTTGCTCTTCAGCTTGAAATTCTGCAATAGAGAGATGAAGAGCTCAAAGTGAAAAAGAAAGGAGGAGGTGAAGAAGACAGCTGGATTCTTTTATATAAAAAACTAGAAATCTCCTGAAGGAGCATACTGGCTGTTCAGATGTTCAATTCCAGAATACGACTCATTCAGGCAGATTTCTCATACTTAAAACAAACCCCAAAAACCACCACAAAAAAAGAAAACAACAAAACCCTCAAACAAACAAATGTGAGAGCTCTACTTATTGAAATAAGAAATTGTGATAGTCTGTGTGTCTTGGGGAGATTGCAATGGTACCTCTCTAATCCATGAAGTTGTTACCAACTGCTTTGCTAACTACATGGCCCAGCAAAAAGGACACAGCCACCAGCAGAAAACATACACCGAAACTCACACAGGTTTTATTATCTATTTCAACAGACCCCAAAAATTATATAGTGTGGCAGACCACAGAGGGAACAAAGGAAGCAATAAACCCACTCACTGCAGGTGACACAACAAAAGAAAAGGCAAACTGAGCCAAAAATACAACATAAGGACACATCAGCCATACCCTGCATCCCGACAAAGTCATGCACAAACCAACCAGGCAAATATCAGAAAGGTACATTAGCCAATCCATTACCCTCATTATCCTTGATTCTTTCATTGACTCCACAAAATTCCTTCTCACAAACCCCTCCCGCAGCAGCTCGCAGCAGCAGCAGCAGCTACTCAATAAGGAACTCTACTGGCCTTTTATCTCCACCCTCTAATCACCACCTAAATGGCAGCTGTTTCATATTCCTACTTTAGTTCTCAGCACTTCAGTGTGTGCTTGGCCTGGCCTCCACTCCTGGATGGCCCTCTTACATCATTGCTCATATCAAGGTCTGGTATGGCATGTGTCCCCACGGCTCAACGCCTACTAGGTTGCAGCCAGCAGAGGAGCTAAAAGATCTTCTTGGTGGCAAACACAGAGGCCAACCCAGTCTTGCCCTTAATTATAGTATCTGGCCAGCCCCTTTTACCTGGTTGTGAAATTCATCCAGATGTCAAGTTCACTTCAGGGCTCAGGGTTCAGACCCCAGCACTTCACCAACTCAGAAAATGTATGAGAAGATGGGGCTGTGTCTGGGCAGTATCTTATTCTGTTAAAATAGTAAACAAAGTTTAAAAAAATGCAGATTGACTCATTTATGTAATTATATGCTTTATCTTAAAAGTCCTATCCAAGAACAGATCTAGAGTTCGATCTAAGATCTATATTGAAGATCTATTATTGTTTCAAAATACTTGGAATTTAAATGCTGGTGTTTTTATTCTGCATATTTGAAAGGTGTATTTCATCAGTATTCTGACTGTATATATAAATATATAAAAAAGACATGTTTTCAATGATTATTTTACTTTTCTTGTTTCTATATGCAATACATTAGAAATAGCTACTATATAGGCTTTTTCCCCTGCCAGAAATACTTTGTTTGAAAGAAGCCTTTTTGGGGGTTTTTTGATTACATCATCAATTTCCAATTATTACTTAATTTTGATGCAATTAAAGAATAATAAAAAACTATAAAATTCCAAGATCTTCCAAGAAATTGTTTCTAGTGATGCATCTTTGGAGTTTTGGTTGGTTGGTTGTTTTTTGACCTGTCATAAGGAGCTAATGAAACATTACTCTTTTACAACACTTTGTTTTGCATTTGTGTGGGTGTTATTCTGCAAGGTCCTCAACTTCTCATGTCATAGGAAGAATATACTATAGTATTTTTTACAAGAGCAAGAATGTTAAACTCTGATGTCCTGGCTGTGTGCCAGATAGATTAATTAATATTCTGCATAGTTTCTCTAAAATTTTGAACGAAAAGATTATTCTTTATTTAGACTCCTAGTAAATATAGTATCACATGTACGTTGCCCTCCAGAAAAGACTGCATTTTTTATTGCAGTTTATTTTTATGAAGCCTTTTCAACTTTGAGGAAAAATTATTATAGAAATATTAGTATGTTACAAGAAACTTAGGTTGGCTATTCAAAGTAATGCTTATGTGTTGCAGGATAACAGATCTTTCATGGTAAGTTCAACTTAATGTAGAAGGCCAAGATTAAAACAAGACCTGGGTGGTATATATGGTACTGTACCATGGCAGTGTTATCACACAAAGATAAACCAAGATGAATTTGAAGATTCCTGTGACCTTACTGACCCCTGTGAGGACAGGAGCAATCAGAGTCCTTGAGCACAGATGTTCCTGGGGTTGTTAAGTGGCACTCTCGTCTTGGAGGGAGACGAGGTGTTGCACACCCTTCCATTTTTATTGAACGGCACAGCTGGCCTGTGCTGATCAGAGCATCTGCTGCTCCCTTGGAAACACTGCTGCTGCAGGCCCCTTACCACAAGCTCTTGATTCCCACACCTGCCACTTGGATAATATAACTAAGAATTACCCTAGTGCAAAACAGAAACTACATGATGCAATCTATAAGAGCAAATTCACAGTTTTAAAATCCAGCAATATTATTGTATAAATAGAGATGGAACTGGAAATACAGTAATGCAGATGTGTTTCATCTCATGTTTTAGGAGGCAACATAGGATAAGCATGCTGCCAATGAACCTGTTCTCCCTCTCCTGCTGTCTTTTATCTTACAAATTATCAAAAACTTACACAATGCTCATTAATCCTACTGTAAGAGATGCTGAAGATCAGTATCTTTATATTCAAAGTTGTTGAGTCTTTTCCTGTGGTATAAGTAGGAAGAAGGCATTTGTGAAAGGACTCAAGGGTCTTTAGCCAAAGAAATGATGGTTTCTCATGGATTTGATTCTTGTGGTGTGATTTTGAGAGAAGGTGCTTCTGATATGTCTCAAGACTGTAAAATGCCAACTGGGCCAACCTGTGGGCGTACCGCATATTTCTAACTTACACAATCTTTCAAATCAAGATAACTAGGAACAGGCTGAAAACAGAGGCTGGGAGCTTTAACATGGTTTCTGTAGGGGATCTGGTTCCTTGACTCTGCCGTACTGACATGTTTTATTCAGACCAAGTTGTTTTAGTCTTCTTGGTCATACTGGAGCCAGAAGTATCAATTACCACTGAGAGATCTGAAAAATGTTCCCAGAGACTTAGGCTGCTTGCCCATTGGCTCCTGAAATTTCAGAGCTACTGACATACTCATTTTATCTGAGTTAGCTTCCAAATGGCAAGGGCTAATGTTAAATGAACATTGCATAATCCTGGGGAATCTCAGTGCCTCACCTGCTTTAGCACAGACAATTAGATGGCTTGGTCCTCATCTATTGCCTCCTCTTCACAGAGCTCTCTGAGGACACAGTGGTTTGAGGACAGAATCTCACTGGGAGAAAGGGTTTGAAGACAAAGCCTTGTTGTAAGAAAAAACAGTAAGTAAGAAAGGCAGGAGGCTATTATGTGGCAGGGCAGCACAGCTCACCAAGAGCTAAATGCTTCTCTCTTTGGAGAATGAAATCAAGCAGGAAATAAAATCACTCAGGTAAAATAGCACTTGTCTGGGTTGATAGAAGGTTTTTGGCCAAAAGGTAAGTAGATGTAAAACCCTGATGGTTGGAGGAAAAATACAGGGCCTAATACCACATCATGCTGCAGCAAACTCCAGTCCTAGCCTCCAGCAAGACAGAATTATTAGTAGGGTTGGTAGGGGAAGAAGAGACTTCTGCTCCTGTGTGTGATCTCCCCAAACTCTAATAACAAATATGTCCAAAAGTTTTAATAGCATCATGATCCCTTATAATATTGTGCCTTTTTCAGTTTTGAGACACTCAGGTGTATTACAAATCGTTATTACCCACACATCATAGCTGCTGACTCAAACTCAGCAATGCTCAGAGTCAGAGAAGCCAAAAAAGTGTATCATCTTTTGGGAGGGTCCTTCATTCCATGCAAGTGTCACGGATCTCTAGCCTCACACTGTCAGAATAGCAAAGGAGGCAGCAAGCTGTTCCTCCAACATAGACATTAAGGACTTTGTATCATCAAGCCCTGATATTGTTACTGAGACTCCTGAAAACTCTGGCCGCTTGGCAGGAGCAATTACTGTGAAGGGTTTGGTCGAGATCAGTGGAGGCTGTTTGGAGGGAGCCCTGCTGCAGGAGGCAGCGCACAGGGAAGCTTGGATACGCAGCAGTGTGGTGGCTGCATGGGGACCTGTCATCCAGGTCACAGAGCCTGTATGACTGACAGGAGAAATAATCTACCAGAGCAGGATTCTGCCATCAGAATCTAACTCTGCCGGAGTCCCTGGTGGGTCCAAAGCCAGCTGCACGATTTAGGGATGCCTGTCACAAGGTATAACATTCAAAAGGACTGGTTCCAGTGCTCTGACACACCTCACTCCTCTCCCGTCTGTTTAGGAGAGACTATAATGGTCTGGGTCATATGTTAACTCATGTATAGGAAACGAGCTCTAATGGTTAGATCTTTCTGTTCTATACCCAGTACCTGACCCTGTTTAGGGTTTTGAGCATTTCTCCTTTCATTTTTAATTCTTCAGTCTTGATACAGAGGTTGTGGTAGTTGAATGACAAGTTCTATGGGTCAGACTGGAACAGGAAAGGACAGCCAATATTTTTAGGTGGCATAACTATTGGTTTATAACACTGTAACACCAAATCATTTCAGATAGCCTTTAAAAAAGTTTACAGTAACAGAAATGTTTGTAAATAACCACTGAAGAAGGATATCACTCTAGAACTTTTATGGACTAACTTTGCTCTTGTGCTATCCATTACCAGTGCCCCAATTTTTAAAGTCCCTCTAGGTATATGACTATTCATTAAGAAAAAATGGATGTATTTATTACCAGTGAGGTAAATTATCTTACACTGGAAAACCAACAGATTTTCATACTGTAAGTCACTTGTTATCATAAATAAGGCTATAGGCTAATGTCTTATGAAGAGGTAAAAAAGAAAAAAAAAGTGTCTACAGTTTGGAAAGTTTCAGAAAAGTAATTCACATTCTTCTTTGAATGATGCTAAATCTGTGCAAATTTTGTGAGTTGCTTTTAAGGATAACTGTGATGGTTGTATTACATTATGTATTCAGTAACAGTAGCAGAATATTGTGTATTGGTCTGAATAACTGAAAGCTGGAAGAGACGTTTATGAAGTCCACAAATGCATTATGAAAGCACTTAATCTGAAACAAACACAATTGTATATGCTTTTATTATGTACTCTTTGGGATTTAGCTATGACAGAGTATCTTACAGAGCATTCTAATATATTAGACAAAATCGAATATATTGCTTAAGTTCATCCTAATTTTAAGTAGTTATGTCTTGGGTTTTTTTTAAGAAAACTTTTCCCAGTGAATGCAGAAACTGTCCTGAAGTGGTATACCATGCTACCACTTCTTTTAAGCAAATAGCTGCTTTCTGAATGGCAATTTACTTTTTTCCCTCTGAGTTTGCTTAATGATGTTATTCATAGAGAGATAATTTGTCGCAGTGTGAGGCTGCCTGCTCCAGAGGAACTCAGCAGGGACTGGGAGCTACTGCCTCTCTCAGGTCATTCTACTATGAGACAACAGCTTGTATGCCTATAGCAACTTGCTGACATCCATGCCCCTCCCCAAAGAAATATCATCCCTCAGTTCCCTCTTCTTTTTCTTTCTTTCTTTTTTTTTTTAAATAATGTATAACCTCTCAAAAATCCCAAAAGGAATAGGAAATAAAATTCTACACATGGATGTCTCCACCCAAATATGTTTTTTATGAGTGGAGAAAGCGCTTTCTGTTCTTTCTGAATACATAAAGTAGTTTTTTGACACTTCAATTTAAATCTTTGAACAGATAACCAAAATATTAAGGAAGAGGACACATTTGTGACCACAGTACCAGCCTAAAGTCAAGTGATTACATTAATTATTGAACTAAGGAAGTCCGTAGTTTGTCCATAAAACAAAATAAATTATTAAATAAATAAATCACTTGCAATATCTTTTGACATATCTTTTCAATGCCTGCCTTGCATAACTAGAGGCAGTGACTGCATGTATGTGACTGCTACTTGATGCTGACACAAATATTACTGAAAGTGTTATGTCCAAACACGTCTTTGACGCATCTACATTTTCACGTAATTTCTCAAATTTCTCTGATTGTTAGCTCTTAGAGGTTTTTTCTTAGTGGTCATTATTAAAAATAGTTGGAAGCTATCAACTTTTTTACACTGTGTTTTATCAATCACAGATATCAGAAGATTATTAAAGGAATAGATTCATGTTTCCTTCACTGTTACAGAATGCATTGCACTTGGCTCACCGGTTCATTTTAAAAAGTGGGCATTGTAAGATGTTGGTTTAATATTTCCTAATGACTTTGAAGAGTTCATAGACATAATACTTTATTAAGAGGAGCTGGAATAAGGTGTGAAATGCAAAACTGGTGTCTAGTTGGGAAAATACTAAAATGTCTCTCAGTCTCTTTTGCTTTGCACAGCCCTTTGGAATTTAACATGTCTGTGTAATCCTCCTTCTTCTTCCCTATTTTCTTTAATTAGTATCCCTGTGTACCTACTGAAGTCTTTCAGCAATAGTTGAAGTGCACACACGTGCACAACTGCCTTAGCAACAGGTTATAAATTTTTTCTTTCTTAAATTTACAGTTAGCATCATTGTTCCTTTGGATTTCCTAAAGGCCAGAAGAATGCTAATTTCAGTGGAAATGGCCTAGATATTTATAGAGAGAGAAGCAGGGGAACCGGGCCGTGGACAGTTTTTTGAAAGCAAAGAATCGGGCGTCATCCGGGACCTATGACTGTGCTTGCAGTAGTGTTACTCCGTTAGGATGAATGGGAGATGTATGGGTTCAGCGACTTTGAAATTGAGGTTATATAAAGTCTGTAGGGATTCTTGCTTTCATTTATGCCCTCCTCCCCAGTGCAGAAGCCATGTGTGTTAAAGAGATTGTAGTTTTCTGCCTCCTAATGCTTTGTGTCTTCCGTCCTTTCTGATTTTGAAATCAGGAGTTCACTCATTGTCTTGAACTGGATTCTTCACACATACCTCACAGGGTTGATTACACAGCTAAATTTAGACAGAAGCATATACTTCTTTCTGAGGAGAGGAGGAGTGTGAACTATAGCTTGTGCTGTTCAGCACTGAAGTTGTCAATAGTTTTATCCAATGTAATGCAATTTTTTGTAGAGTTCCAGAAAGCTGTGGGTTTTTCTTCCCTGACTATGTGAAAAAAAAAAGTGTCAAATTAACATTTTTTCTAGTACTGAGTTGTAGGAAAAGGCAATTTTTCTTTTCCTGTATTGGTTTATTTGAGGGTATTTCTGCAAGAATTGATACTTTAGACTCATTTTAACTTGGTGCTTAATATTGATTTTTTAATTTCTCAATCAATAAAAATTGATTTTAAAATTTCTCTTTATCATAATAATTACCCAAAATAACGCACATTTCACAATGAATCTTCAGGCTCATTACAGATCATAGACATATGTGTGCATGGATACATTTGTTCCTTATAGGAAATTAAGTTCTTCAGAAATTATTTCAATGTGTTTGTATTCAATTAAATTTAACGGTGATAGTCCAACAACAACAACAAAGCCTTAACAATCAAAGAAAACATTTGAAGAATTAAAATCTAGTCTTATCTTAATTCTGGTAATACTGTAAACCAATTTAGGTAATATGGAGTGAGCTGAATCTACCTACTTTTTCTTCCCTAGCAGAATTCCTTGCTGGAGTTCCAGTCAATTACATCTATGCAATACCATTGCAGGCTTAATCTAAAGACAGTGGGGTGGCCCAGCATTATCTTAGAGTTTAATTTTGCCTTCAAAATCTTTACTATTGTTGATGATGTGTGAAAAGAAAAGAGCACAGCTTGGCTTTCAGGAGCTGGGGTGAGTTTGGCTGATGTTTAGGAAAATAACAAAGAAATCCTTTGTAAACCGGTCACAGACGGTATCTAAGTCTCTAGAAAACAATAAAATTTAAATTACTCTATTTTAAAATGTAGGCCCAGTTTAACTGGTAGGTGCTGCAGAGTTTGTGTTGCAAAGTGATTATAAAAAAACTTATTTACATGCCTTGAGATAAAAAGTTTATGGTTGCAAAGAGCTAGATGATATTATATAAAGCAACATACACCGTGTATTACATTGTTCCTCACTAAACTTAGTGGTAAGATCTTGACTGAGAATTACAACCACAATGGATAATTTGTAACATGCTTTTTTTCTAACAGAAAATAAATCAATTTTTATAAGAAAATTAGCAATCATTAGACTAAAGCTGAGGTTCTGCTCTGCTGAGATTGGAACAGTGTATTTTATGCTCACTTAAATAAACCCCTTAGCTACTGAGAGGACACTGTAGTTAATGTTGATGATAGGTGTGATTTTATTAGACTCTTACAGATCCTCTTAAAAATATGAAGAAACAAAAAATTTATTAACTGTTCTGAAAGCAAAATGCCCAACTCCTTGCATTGTCCTCAGTCTTCTGAAGAAACATATTGGTTCACTGCATGAGGTTCATTAAGGTTTGTAAATATTAGTATGCTAAAGTTACATTAACCTCTTGATATCCCTGTAAAGACTTAACAGTAGATGTGTACTACGGAAACTCTAAGCCAAAGCAAAGTGTATGCCCTTCTCAAACTCTGCTGGTTTCTAAAGCAATTCAACTATTGACTTCTTCATGTTCTGTCTGTAGACTGTTTAAGTTCTGTGTACTGACCGACCTCTCCTCTCTATTTCAGCGACTCTTGGAGTCCACTCATCACTGTTTCTTTGACTGTTTTGTTTCTCTGTAGGCATTGATTGCGCTTTGCTTCTCATTGCTTCCCATCCCAGGGCTTCACTTTTTATTTGATGTGATTCCCTATAGATTCTGTCCCTCCTTTTCTTGCCAGGCCTTCTTTCCCTATACTGTTATTCATAGTTTAATTTTGCCCAGTGTGCCTCTGCTCTTCTGCTTTCCTCCCCACAGCCAGCCATGCTGGGTTCCCTGTTTTTGATTAGTTCCATGGAAGGTGCAATGAGTTGTTGTGAAAGGCAATTTTTCTTTTCCTGTATTGATTTATTTGGGGGCATTTCTGCAAGAATTGATAATTTAGACTCGTTTTAACTTGGTACTTAAAACTGATCTTTATCACAATAATTACCCAAAATAATGCAAATTTCACGATGAATCTTCAGGCTTATAATAGAACGAGGACATATGTGTGTATGGATGCATTTGCTACTTCTGGAAAATGAAATTCTTACAGAAATTATTTCAGTGTGGTTGTATACAGTGCCTCTACCTGTCCCTAAACATTCTTCTCTCTCCTATGGCTCTGGATGCTTCTTCTCCTTCTCTCTTCTTTGTGACCTTATTTTCCTATCTGAAAGATACATCATGTAGACCATCAGCCTATAAAAATCTATTGAGAAAATGGTTAAAGCCAAGGTGGTAGCATTGTTTTGTTGTAAGATATTGTTATATTATCAGCCCTGTTCTTTGAGATGCAGATAATTGGAAAGGTGCTTGTAACTGGTAAACAGATGGCAAAGACTTAATATGTGATACATTTTTTTCTTTTAATTTCTTTTTCCATTTTTTTTTTTTTTAAATGAAAAATCAATATTTTGCTGCCTATTCAATATTTTCTGGAATTCAGAACACTGATCACATGCAGTATGCAAAAGTGTTATGGATATGGAGATGTATCAGGCTCAACCAGAGGCCTTATAAGCATGATTGGTCAGTAAGCAAAGGTAAATCTTCCTGTCTGCCTTCCTCCATTCATGAATAAACAAATGAATAAAGAAGTAGGATGTTAGTTCTTGTAGGTACTTATGGCTATCCACTGAGGCTTAGTTCTCACAAATGGATTTACAAAGCTTACTAAGATTGCTTTCTCACTTTCCATGAGCAAGTCTCTCCATTTATTGTTGATTTTTATCCTATGATGTCTATATATAGTAGGATTGAAATTCATTTCACCTAACTTGCAACATCTACAGTATTTCAGTTAGATGGCCTTCATATTTGAAGAAAAGAAAGACACAATTTTAGGATATGATTCGTTTGACCTGTTTCAAATACCTACTTTAGCAATAGCTGAAATACAAGTACCTACACTTGTATGCAGAAGAAGAGAACCTAGAGGGACTAGATCAAATGTGAACCTTTTATTAGTGTGTTTATGTTTACTCAAATTGGGAATCTCAATGAATGGAATTAATCAATCAATGACATGTACTTCTCTATAGAGTTGATATGCGAGTAATTTTTATCATGCAAACCTTAACTGGAGAATATGTCTTTTTTGTTTGGTTTGGCTGGAAGGGACTTTTAAAGGTCATCTAGTCTAACCCCCCTGGCACGGGCAGGGACATCTTTCACTAGATTAGATTGCTCAAATTCCTAGCTGATATGACCTTGAACACTTCCAAGGATGGGGCATTATGGTGGTTTTACCTTGTCTGGGAGCCAGGTGTCCACAAGGCCGCTCTATCACTCCCCTTCCCCTCCTCTCAGCTGGACCAGGGGGAAAAATAAGCTGAAACTTGTAGCTTGAGACAAAGGCAGTTTATTGGAAAGCAAAGCAAGACTGTGCAAGGAAGCAAAAGAAAACAAAGAATTATTCTCTACTCCCCATGAACAGGTGATGTCCAGCCTGTATGGGGAAGCAGGGCTCCAATACATGTGGTGGTTGCTCTCAAGGGCAAGATGATGTGTGTGTGTGTGTATTTTTGTCGCCTTTTCCTAGCTTTTTATAGTTAAGCTGATGTCATACAGTATGGAATATCCCTTTGGTGAGTTTGAGTCATCTGTCCAGGTTGTGTCCCCTCCCAACATCTTGTACACCCTATCCCACTGAGGAGGAAATGTTGAAAAAAACAACAGCCTTTGTGATGTGGGAGCCCTGCTCAGCTGTAGCCACAACATAGGTATGTTATCAATACCTTTCATGCTCTCAGTAGAAAACACAGCACTAGGAGGGCTGCTATGGGGAAAACTAACTCCAGCTCAGCCAGACCTAATACGGGCATCCACAACTTCTCTGGGCAACCTGCTCCAGTATCTCACAACCCTCATTGTAAAGACTTTTTTCCCTTACAGCCAATCTAAATCTACCCTTTTTCAATTTAAAACCATTGTGCCTTTTCCCATCACTACAAGCCTTGGCTA
Organism: Baryphthengus martii; assembly: GCA_013396935.1. Lineage (NCBI taxonomy): Eukaryota > Metazoa > Chordata > Aves > Coraciiformes > Momotidae > Baryphthengus > Baryphthengus martii. The sequence goes on along the minus strand of VWZK01002455.1, from coordinate 66,403 downwards.
AAAGTCTTTGTCTTTCTTATTAGACCACTTCAAATATTGAAAGGCCATAATAAAGTCTCCCTGAAGTCTTCTCTTCTCCACACTGAACAGTGTTTTTTTCATAGGAGAGATGTTTGAACCCTCTGATCATTTACATGAACCTCCTCTGGACCCATTCTAATAGGTCCATGTCTTTCTTGTGCTGAGGACTCTAGAGCTAGATACAGTACTCCAGGTGGGGTATCACTAAGACCTCCCTCAACTTTCTGACCATGCTTCTTTTTATGCAGCCCTAGATACGATTGGCTTTCTTATACAATGATGTACATTTTTATTTGTGTCTTTTACCACAAATGAACCCTGCCTTTAGCATATTAATATGGAGGAGGTGAAAAAAAAAGATAGAAAAAGAGTGACAGGATAAAGAAGAAAGGCAGTAGTAGGAATCACTTAAAATCCAACAATATCTTGCAAACAAAATCTAATACAACAAAGCTGAAATAATTTCCAATGTGTCTTACTAAAACAAACATACCTTAAAAAAAGGTCTGACGGTTTCTTTACTTAGACCATGTTTGTCCTTAAAACAATTTGCTGACATAGCTGGGCTGTGGAGGGGTGAGATGTTTTCATCATCCTGACTGACATAAGTATGATAGCAACTCCCTGGATGTAGAAATGCTTCCAGAACAGAGGAAAAAAAAAAAAAAAGCCAAAAAAAAAAAAAAGCCATTTTGCAAGTACAGCTTATTCTATTCCTGGAATGAAACTCCTTTACTGTTGCTCTGTCTCCATGGTTAGGATTTACCAATGTAACTGTAGTGTAACTCGTTTTCAGCAAACCCTTGTAAATCTAGAGAAGGCCTTCTGCCCTTTGGAAGAATCAGCTCTTATATTCTTGCTTTGTGATGACCTTATGAATCACCTCCAATGAACAACCTTTTTCTTAAATGACCACATACAAATATCCTCATATGGTCTTTGAAACAAGTTCATTTCACCTTTTGTTGAGAACCTTTTCTGCTATACAGCCAATTTATACTGGTCTCTTGAGTGGTCACTTCTCAGGTATGCATATTCATTCAATAAAGATGTGCTGTCTACCTGAATGTGTGCCAAAACATTATGACTTCCCCTCTTCATTTCTGCCAAACACTATGAAACTACTTAATAATTTCTGACATATTGTGTTTTGTCACTGTGTATGACCTGAACGTATCTAGACATATGTTATACAGAGCCTTTATCTCTTCCTTTTTAGTGGGTGGGAGAAAGTCAATTACTTATCAGGAAACTGCCGTGTTTAATTCTTGAGGGTATTTAGTTCCAGAATATAGTAGGATTTGCATATTCAAGACATTCATTTTAGGCTATTCAGGCAATACTTGGTTCTGTAACCTTCTGTAAAATCCACAGAAATTCTTTGTAGCATCAAGGGAGGAAGGTACACTCAGGTCTGTGCACTGGAGAAGAGGTGGGTCAGCATCCCTCACAGTAGCACATTGCTCACACCATTTTGAATACATCAGTTTTCACTACAGTCAGTGCACAGTGAGGTTGTTGAGCATTATGGCCTTGTCAGCTTAGGGAAAGTAAACTGGTGTAACCAAGAACAGAGTTCTAAATGATACAAGTCTACAAGTCTAAATCGATTTTGTAAATTCCCTCATTTTAGTGGCTTTAAGTTGAGGATTTTCTGTGCGGGTTGCTTTTTTTTTTTAATTTAAAAAAGAAAATATAAAACCACAAGAAAAAACAAAACCAACCGTTCTTACTACACCATGAGAGCATTCATATGAGGAGCTATACCTATATGACTTGTGTGTTGTAAGTAAAAACATCTGTGTTCAGACTAGCCCTTGGAAAGGAATGCTTTATAAAGCTCACCAAGCCTGCTCTGCTCTTCCAAGTGTGGCGAAGCTGGGCTGCTGTGCTCAGATGGATCCTGATTTGTACCCTGTTTTAGCATAATGGCCTGTTGGAGGTGTGGTTATACCAGGATTTGCTGTGAATGAAGTTGTTTCAGTGACTGCATTTACTCTGTCTGTCCAACAAATATCTCTGCTGGCAAAACAACCTCCTTACTTTTGACTTATTTATGGTCTGTCTATGCCTGCTCCCAGCTGCTTGGACTCTCTCTTCCACCAGATTACGCTGTCCCCTCAATTACTCCAGTGTGACTATTTTACTGCTGTCCACATTATAGCTACAAAAAATGATCCAAGCTAAAGTCAGAGCAAGGGATGTGGTTCTGTGGGACAGAATCACAACAGTTTTTCAGCTGACGTGAGATTCCCGGAGGATTCATTCCTTTCAGTATGAATTACTAAGCTTTTGGTGGACCAAAGCACGAGATGGAGCGCAAACTCAGTATGATGAGAGTGCAGCCTAGTAAAAACCAAATGAGATCTAATTCAGTTGTGTCTAATAGATTATTTTATGTGAGGTGTGTGGAAAATCTCATCTTCTGCCAAGCCCTTAATGGCGTTTGCTCTTATTACTAAATATTGCAAAATTCCTTTGGGGAACCTCTAATATATAACCAACATAACATCACGTGCATTATCCTGGAGATTCGTCATAACTTGCTGCCCCTATTCTTTTACCTTATATTTTCTCTCTGATTTAACTCTTTCATAGACACAGGAGAAACAAATTTATGATGTTCCTATTGTGTTAGGTTACTGAAAACTGTCAAGTGTTGTATTATTTAGGTCAGTTTATGCTATTAGTTCACACAATTAGTTTTATAAACCAGGATCTGAAGGGAGAGAAACAAGTTCCTGCACATATTGAAAGTTTCTTTAGGCAAGGAAAATGACAGGAACTAGAGATATGCCATGCCACTTATGCTGATTCAACTGGAAGGTTTAATTACCTCTAATTTCATTATACTGTAGAACAGCAAAAGAAAGAACTGTCTGCTATGTTGCTGTTGGCTAGAAGATCTGAGGAACTGACCAAAACAAGATAAGTTATTGCAAACAAGGTTCTCTCTGGCACCTGGGGCTCTTTAATTAGCCAGGAGACCAAACTCTAATGAGAAAAATCACTAGAGGAGAGAGCTTTCTGATTTTGCTTGCTTTTTGTTGAGCAAGAATACGGTGAATAAAAGATAGTATGAGCTAAAATTTCAGACTGGAGCTTGGGAATTAGGAACAATTTTGTTTTATTTTTTTATTTCTTCTCCTGTTATCTCTGCAGCATTGGAACCTTTAGGCCAGAGGGAAATGAAATGACAGCTGGGTTCTTCTTAGTACAGAAGTGAAAACTACAGCATTTGCTGCTCCGTTTTTCTCACTGCCCTGCTGAGCGGTGTGTGTGAGAAGTCCCTCACCAGCTTCCAGGGCAGAGTGAAACAAGTTATTTAAACAGCTTAAACTGCTAGTCTGAATTAAGCTGATTTTGTTGGTAGTGGATTAGGAAGAAGTTGTATGAATTGTGCTGTTGGCTCTGCGGTGGGAGCAGAACCTTTGGCCAAAGTTGAAAAAGCAGCAAAAAAACCCAGGACATTTAGGTGGTTCTACAGAGCCTATCAGGTAACTTTTTCTCCAAGTATGCTTCATGGCTGAATTGTGGACTAATTCTGTGTCCTTTGATTAGCACTTCATAACCATGACATATCCAAAATATGTGTAAGAAGAACTAGTCCCACATGCAGCCAGTCATTTTGGGAGCTATTAAAAAAAAAGGCTAATTTCAGCCACCAGCAAGCTGGTCTACAGTCAGTGAAAGAGGGAGAGTAATCTTCCAGCAACTCCTCCAAGTTAGATTTCTAATCTGAGTCACTTGGGCAATCACTTAATTAGAATCCTAGAATGCAGTCACTTAATTAGAATCCTAGAATCCAACCTAGAAAGGTTGGAAGGGAGCTTTATAGGTCATCCAGTCCAACTCCCATTCAGTGAGCAAGGACATCTTTAACTGGATCAGGTTACTCAGAGCCCCACACAACCCGACCTTGAACATTACCAAGGATGAGGTATCAATCACCTCCCTGGACAAGTCATGCCAGTGTTTCACCACCCTTGTAAAAAATTTCTTCCTTGTATCTAGTCTAAATCTATCCTCTTTTAGTTTAAAGATATTACCCCTTGTTGGGTCTCAATAGGAACTCCAGTGAATCAGATATTCATTTGTACTGCTCTTTTTTGAGAGAGAAGATTATAGGAGTGGAACTGAAATATCTTAGCAGCACAGATGACACTGATTAAACTGGATTTAGAACTGTATTGGTGATGAGTTTGTTCTGGCTTCTGTAATTGCTCTTCGTCTATTTGAGGGCAATCAAATGTCCACACTGACATTAAGGTGTGTGCTATGAGATTACTTACAATTGGCTCACTTCTTTTCTGAAAAGATACAAATATATCACTGAACAACTTCCCCTTCCAGCTATTGCACACACCAAAATAAAATAGCAGTTGAGATCAGTGTCTATTTCCCTCCTTTCACCCCTTTTCATACAGTAGTGAAGTCGTTGAAAGAAAGGCATGTTTGCTTTCTGGTTTGGATTTATTTCATATTTGGACAGCAATTCAAGTTACCAAGCATAAGAGTAAAAGTTGTTGTAAAATACTATAATGACATATTTTTTTCAGCCACTGCCACAGTACTAATAATTGTGTGAAATACAGAGTAGGAACTCTAGACTGAGCCCAACAGTGAGTCAAAAAAAAATACAGGGACTTTAGCTGCACAGCCAGTGTGTGCGTCCTAGCCATATAGGTTAGGTAAAACAGTGCTGTTCAGGTAATTTCTTCTCCAGTACATACCTGCAGCTCAACTCTACAGAAGATCTCTGTGCCTGAGGCAGCATGACTTCAAAATCCCTCTTTGTATAACTTTCATCTTTAAAATAGGATTTCAGTGCCGATGGCGAAGAAACTTCCCTCTTGGAGGATCAGAAACAGTTACACTCTTCTGCAAGTTCAAGGACTTCATCCTTAGCTCGCTTCATTGGAAGGGTAAGAGAGAAAAGTCACCATTCCCTTAGTGTGTTTAACCAAAAAATAAATCCTCTGTGGAAAAAGCTAAAAAGAATGATCCCGAGTTGTTCTTTTGGGCTTGGTGTACTTCAGCAAGTTTTCTTCGTGCTTTGAAAATTATTTGACCCATAGTGTTTATAGACAATTTGGCTTCTTTTTCCATGGTGGAACTTCAGTCAGATGAGAAGGGTGACCTTACCATTGGGTAAGGACTAGACTAGTTCCACTGGTGAATTACTTAATTTGCTCTTTACAGTCAGTAATGCATCTGTAATATGGTTGCTTTGATAGATCAAAACCTCATAAAAGCCTAATTCTTTTCTTAAATATTTACTTTATAAATATATTAGTACTAGTGTTCAGACATGGAAACTTGTTCCTGGTTTCTCTGCTTGAAATCGAAATGCAAACAATATTTAGTTATTCTAATATTTATCTAACATTTAATTAGCTGGAGTTTTACATAAGGGATGAATATAAGAAAGTATTTATGTGAAACAAGTCACCCTTCTTTACCTCATATAAGCAATTATCAGCCAAGTTTTTCTATTCTAGACTGCATGAAATGTGCTAGTTATTCACTGCTTGAGATTTGCACTTTGTTTAGACTGAAGACATGAATAAAATGAACTTAATTGATTTTGATTGTAGTAAATATTTATCTATATGACTAGACTATCAGAGACCTAGGTAGAATTTGCACACTTTCCAAGGTAGCACTTATGAAACATCAAAGGTGTTGATGGACCCAGTTTATGCCTTTCGACACTTGAAGTGTTGTGCCTACGTTATGTTATTCTCACATCTAGTTCATAGGTTTCCCAGCACTGTAACAGGAGAACAAAGAAATCCTTTAAAATCTCCAAATTCACTGAGAAGTCCACTTTTAAATAGACTATTCAACTGGAAAGATGGAAGTTCAAGGAAACAAACTCCTTCCTTGTTGTGTCTTTTAAATAAGAGTAACAATTTAAAATGAACTGGAATGATTATTGTACAGTGTCCAGGATTTGTCTGTCTTATCTAAATGGTGTTTTTAATATGAATATTATTGTGAATTCTTGCATATTCTTCATACTTATGGTTATTGTTGAGCACTACTTCAGGGAAATATCCAGTCAGGCTGTCAAGAAATTATATCTATTTTAACAGAGTATCTAATCTCATAGTTTTAATTTGAATTTGAGACATAATAAAATTTTAAACAATTTCTCAGATTAAAGAAATTCTGAAACCTTGAGAGCACACAGACTTGAAAATTCTTGAGCTTGAAAGCACTAGTGCAGTTTCCCTTTTAGCAGTGTGAGTCAGCACTTTGTGTGTCGATTCCAAACAACACAGGCATTGGAGACACATGATGACCCAGTTTTAAAATGCATATTGTTGATTCGAATGGTCATTTCATTTTGGTGGCAGAATGAACATACTGGACCATGTCCAGGCCCTTAAAACAGTTAATAGCTGCCCTCCTCCAACAGATGGCCACTGTGTTTGTTTTATGGGATAGTTTGGGTCCATACAGCTTACTGGATCACCAACTTACTGCAACTAGTTGTGTTACAGTTGGAAGAGTCAATTCCACGAGCAGATGATGTGAGGCTTAATTTATACAAAAAATTATCAGCATGCAGTCAAACCATTGTAATGAAAAGATTAATTTCTAGTGACTTGAAGAAAGTGTTGAAGAGGGTAGGTTATTACCAGTTGCTCATTCACTGATGGCCTAATTTATTTTGTATTACAATAAATTTGGTAATTGTTGATAGAAAAAGTCATACGCACATGCCTCCTTCCATTTATCCTAATGGTACTGCAACATTAAATTGCAGCATGAATGAGAAGCTGGTGTGTTTGAATGCCTCAGCAGCTTGCAGTGACCTTCACGAGAAATGAAATGCTCTGTTGGCTAGGGAAACAATTGAGCTGAAACCAGTCAGGCAGAGTAAACTCAGAGACAGTCTTTCCAAATTAAAAGCTGTTAGTAGCAGCTCAAAACAAGGCAAAAAGTGAGAATATAACATCTTGCTGCAAGGTAGATATTATGTGCGGGCTGAAACAGGAGTTTAAAAAAGACAAAGTTCAGAGCTGAAGGAATTCCTATTAACTTGAAGAATTTGGGGATTAGATTGAACATTAGCATCCAAAAGTAGCTGATGTATGAAAGTACTGTAGAATCCACAACCTGTTGAAAAGCATTGAGATAAATTTAGGCTACCGACCTTTTAGCGCATTAGGGCATGAAATAAATCACTGGCTGCAAGCAGTAAATTTGCTACAATCAAAATGTTTTCCAAGTACTTATAGTTATAGAATTTTGTAGTCAAGAGCACTAGGTATCTGGAACAATCTTTTAATATTTCAACTATGCCTGAATATTATGGACCCGATCCTGCATACCCAAAATTCCAATTAATATCAATGAGTATTTCCGAGAATAAGAAAAATAAAGGTCAGGCTTAAAATCAGCCAGCAATGTCCTCATAAATTAGTGGTTATTTACAAACTGATAAAGAACCCAGATTACTTTCTAATAAGTTTCCACAAATTTCAACAGCAATGCTTAGAAATGTATTATTTGATGTTAAAATAGACTTCACTAGGATCCCTTCCTTTATTGCACGGGTGTTGCTTCACAGGGGAGGCCAGCCCACAGTATATGAACTAATCAGCTACTGCTGCAAGTTCCAGTCTGTACTTCAAAGAAAACTTCACAATATTTCAGAAATAGATTTTGTAGCCCTGTTTATTGTGCCCTGCTGACACAGAAGTAGTTGTATTTTTGTCTGTTATAGCAACACAGCTGTAATAAGAAGTTATTTCAAGTGCAGACAATGCTTTCCCCTTCTTTCTGTCCATTCCAGAGCCTTTGTATGAATGATACCCAAATACTTACACAACTACAAAGGAAAAGAGAGTATTGGTGACTTGTAATTGGGAGAAGGAATTGTATAGTCTGTCCTTGTGCATTTTCCTGTATCTAATGCCACTTAGACGTGTTTCCCTTTGCAGAATAAATAATAATATAGTCCATATGGCCCATATTAATCTATAAATGTATAAGTACATTCCTCAAGACGGGAAAAGCTTCATTCTTTGCCCTGATAATGTGAGTATGCAGAGCACTGACTGGCCAAGTATGAGCTTTTTCGGAGGTCCTCGGTAACCACTGTTCCCTTGAAAACCTGGAGGAGTTACTGAGGTTCAGCATCTTTCAAAATTAGACTTTGGAAAATATAAAGAGAAGTGCTGTCCCACTGCAGCATGAGATATTTTTGGTTTTATTCTGCTAGGCCTTGTTATAGTCTCTTTGTGAGGGGAATTGGTAAACTGTTTGGAAGGAATCTTAACTCTGCTTTGTCAGCTGAAACTCAAAGCTCCCTCACTTCACCCAGGTCAGCAGCATTTCCGGAGCACAGCAGTCCTGCCACGGTCCTCTCCTTGACTGTAGCAGTGAATGGTCCCCATTCTTTCCCAACCAACTGTTAGAGGTTTTAGCAAGTGGATGATCAGCTTTTAATTGATTTATGGAGTGCTATCCTGGGCAGGATCCTGTATGTCAAAGATCTCAATAAGTAACAGCAATCAGCTAGTTATCAAATCATTGTTGTAGTGTCCAAACGATCTAGCTAATCATGTCTGACTTGCACTGTTACATCCTTAGTACATTTTCCCTAACTTGAAATAAGTGTTCAAGGCATATGCTTTTATACTGCTCAGGGGAATACTTCTCTCCACATAGCTCTCTTGTGAGATTTTCAGGGAACAGCAGGTAGGAAGTGATTTTCTGCAGAAATGTCTTAGCAAACCCAGAAGCCTGAAATTTGTAGGTTTCCTTCAATTCTGAGTATTAATCAACACTAGCATCTAAAGAGACAAGGAGATGCCAGGGCACCACACACTGGTTGCTGCTTAAAAGTAAATACATATATACATACATAAAGCTCTGGGAGTTGAGTTCAGTCTCCTAGTTTCATGCTCCTCAGTTTAACAATATTAAGGATGATATGAATGATCACATGTGGCCTAAGATCTGATAGTCTTGTTTGCATTTGAGGTGCCATCTTCTGCTAGGCCTGTTGTTACCCAGCGAGACCTCTTTAACTTTACACTAAGATAATATGAAATGGAGAGATCTTTGTTCCAGGATACCAATTCAGAAAAAGAAGGAAAAAAAAAAAAGGCAACAAAAAAAACCCTACCTCAACCCCTTTGTGTCTATTTGTGATTGACTACCAGCCTTTTTCTGAGTAACGTTTTTTATTACTTCTCAAGTTTACAAAAATTGTTCATGAAGCTCCTTCACCTGGCCTTTCTTCAGAGTTTGACTTGCACTATGTCCACAGAAAATTTGAATGGAAAACCATCGTGTACCTGTACTTTCAGTATATTGCTGGGGTTCAGAGCTCTGTATAACTTAATGTACAGAGGGCTTTTTGCATAATGCCCTGCTTGGCAAAGATATTCAGATAGTATGCTCCATTTATTCAGTGTTCTCAGAATTTGGCAAAGGAAGAGTCAGAGGATTTGGGAGGATGCTGTGATAAGAGTTGACCTTGCATACAGTGACCAAGGACACAAATAAGAATTGTAAGGTACGCAGAAAAGACAACATGAAAGAGTAGAGTGAAAGTTAAAATAAAAAGAGGCACCGGAAAGGCAAAAACTGAAGATCTTTCACATTGAATACAATCACCAAACATATATATGCCTTTTATTTGAAGATAATTTTTACGGGGATCAAAGAAGAGGGTTTTTTTCATTTTAGTTTCCCCCTCTGTTACCGCTTTTTTGTCTCCAGTACTCTTCTCATCTTTTATTTTGCTTTTTTATTTTTAATCTTTCTACTCCTCTGCTTTTGGGGATATTTTTGAAGCTGTGTGTAGCATGATCCTTTCACGTTTGTCTGTCCAATTTGGTAGCCTGTGCGCTATCAAAACTTAATCAAGATTTGAGATTACCAGATGTTGCTTTTAGATTAGTATATAATTCAGGGAAAGCAAAGGTTTTATTCTGTAAATTTTCAGAAATATTTGTATCATTATCCAGCAATCAGTGAAAGAGAAAGAAATGATTGCCTGTTAGGAGGTCATGTGTCAGTCTTACTGGAGAAAATATTTATGGTTATCATGTCCTCACAAACTGTAGACTTTGTAGTTAATATATTTGTAATTGGATGAGTGAATTACTACTAAGGGTGTAGGATTTGCAGTAGAAAAGAGAGGCAACACCTTCCTGGTTTCTCTTAAGTATGTTGATAAGAATTCTCCTTAAAAAAAAGGGTACGGAAAAGGGTGCGGATTAATAAAAGAAGGCCACAAACATGTCACATGGGTCAATACAATCTGGAAGTCTACTAAATGTTCAGAAGAATGTTTATCCCAAATATATGTGTTGAACATCCTTCTTTTTTTTTTTTCCTCACACTGAGAATGTCAAAACTATGGACAGCAGCCGGAAAAACACCATCTGAATAATAACTCTAATGTATTCTACATGCCCAGCTTGAAGTACCCATAAAAATCCAGTTTTTGTGAAGTCCTGAGCATAGGCCTTTTAGAACCAATTTCTTGATGTGGACCAATCTGGACAAAGAAAAACGTGGGTATATAAAGTGCTGTTGTTTGAAAATCTGCATGTAGACATTTCTGCAATATTAAGTGTGTTGTAATCTTCAGTAGAAGAGGATCACCACTAATGTGAATGCTGACTCTGTCTTTGTTCTTGCACATGTACAGTAAGTGGATCACATGAAGCGTAAAGTCTACACTCCAAAGGGACTTTAAATGCGTGTAATATGCCTTTAAAATACTTGCTTTATTCATTTATTTATTGATGCAAATGCCTTATTTTTATAAAAGTATTTATTAATTTAAAATAAAGTGCTTCTATGTACGTGTTGCAAGTGTTGTTTTGGAATCCCAGCAGAAGCTGCTGCCCACTCTATTATTTAAACCTGTTCTACTTCTGCTTTGGACTCCCAGTTGTCTTCCGTGAATTCATTTCCCATTTATCATCTCCTGTATTCATTTTCTTCTGGAGGAAAGCAATCCCTTTGCTCTTACCGATCTGGAAATGAGAAAACGGTAGTGCAAAGTCAAGAAGCTCAATTAACATCAAGGTCCTTTGCCTTGCTGAGTTGACTGTACGCTGTTATTTGCTCGTGGAAGTAAAGCATAGCTGGGCCCATTTACCATTGAGAAAGGAAATATGAGATTCCTGTTCTAGCGCAAGCCAAGGAATTATGGTGAAATAGTTGGTATAAGTCAGTTTACAAAACCAGAGCAGAAAGGCTTCATTTAGTCCCTTTGTCATTATTAAATAAATAGTGGAATTCCAAGAAAAAAAACAGCCACTTTCAGCCAAGACCAATACTCATTCTGAAGAAAAGAAGCAGAACAAGAAGTTATTTTATTCTTTTCTCAAAGCTTCCCAAGTCCTTCCCAGAGCCACCTCTGCCTATTGCTCATTCTCCAATTTAGTCTCCTTTTCCATGCTGATATTCTTTCTAGTCACTCTTTGCAGCTGAGATGTGACCTTTGAAGCTCTAGCTCATGAGAGCAGAGAGCTAATTTATTTATTTTTCATTTCCAGTTGTTTAAGCTATGTGTCTCTTTCAGATGCAGTACTTAAAACCCTAAATTTTCCTGAATCCAAAATGAGCAGTGGACAGCATCTGAAAGGGTTCTAAATATGAAAAGAAAATGGAATCCATCATTTAGCAGCACTAATTAAAATTTTTGTTTGTTCAGTACCTTCATTGTTTATTTTAATATCAATATTTTATTAGGCATTGAGAAAAAAACTGCAGTTCTTGGTAAAATGTAAATTCACTTTTGTTGCTTTAAATAAAAATGCAAATTCTGTCTTCCCACTTATCTCTTCAAAAAGAGAACACAGTAATAAAAAGGGAAAAAAAAAAGTCTTTCTACCACCTGCATTTCCTTCTCTAGCCTTGGCCATACAGGAAAGTTAAATAGGTATAAACCAAAAAGATTAATTAAAATGACCTTGCTAGATAGGTGAAAATCTGTCTGTGGACACTGTTTTCATTTTAACTGTGTATTTTATAGGTCACCTGGGACCAGATTTATAAACGAAATCATCCTTTCACTGATATAAAGCCATGGACATATGAACATAGACACAGAGGTCAAGGAATAAATCAAATCACTCCATAGTAAATTCATGAAAAAGAAAAAAAAAATCATATTGAGCCTCATTTACGACAATGTTGATGCCTACCTCGTCAAGAATCTGCTTCATGACTCTAAAGAGTTTCAAGCTCTTCAGGGTGAGGATTTCATCTCTTGTCCAAAACCAATGTATTTATATGATTGAAAATTAAAGGATATGTCCATAGCATAGCCACAGAGGCAAATTAAGTGTAACATGGAGACACAGCTCTAGGATTAAACTGCAGAGACTACTACTAAATTATATTGATAGTGAAAACATAAAACTTGAATAATTTACCCTACTTCTACAAAGTATTTAGATAGACTCTTTTTTTTAATGTCTATGCAGGTGTCTATCACAGTATAACTATCAGCTCTGACATATTAGCAAGTGACCGGGTGGCAATATGTTACCAGGCATCAGTGACTCCATGATAACTGTGCATTGTGCATGCTCCATTTCCTCATGATAAATGTGAGGTATTTGATACGAGTTACCTTTCGTAGGGAGGGTAAGCTTTTGACACGTGCGGAGGATGTGGCAGAATAAGATTATGTGTAAGAACATCAGAGCGACTGATTCCTGGAACTACATTTCTGTGCTAAAACTTTATGCCAGATTGAAATCCAATTTAAGTTACATCAGTGTAATTCTGCCCTGCAGGTGGGACATTAAGATTAGTAGTACACACTAAAAGCCATATTGGTACAATCTATGATTTAAACAGTCACCCAGTGTAAAGGGGCATATGTTAGTTCAATCCCATGTGGAAAGGGAGTAAGTCACACAGGCCTAAGGCCAGATTTGCATTGCAGGTTTTACTAGCATTGCTACTTTACTCAAAAGCCTGATAGCGCACACCCTGCTTGACATAACTATAGCCGTAAAAGCACCTAAAAGCACGTAAAAAAGCAGTTAAGCAAAGAATATTGCCAGCAGTAGTCTACATTCAAAGATGATGTGTTTCTGGTGACTTTAGATGTAACACCCTTAAGCAAAACAATAATGAAGGAAAAAGTGCCAGTTCAGAAGTCAGAAAAAAATATATATTTGATAGTACATGTTATTCTGTTCAAGCAGCTAGCTTAAGCTGTACCTGTAAAGACATCTATTCTATCAGAGTAATCTATTTTTGTACTACAAAGGAGTGGCTGGTGTAATTCTATCAATGTAGCTCTTATCACCAAATCTGTTAAGTGCAGCCAGGCTCTCAAGATAACTTATTTATCATAGGAAGAAGAAAGGTGTGCTGGAGTAAGGTATATTGGCTGAAGAACAGTTTTGCTGATTTAAGTTGCCTTCTTGAGAGAAGCATTTTGCTTGTTATATTCCAGCACAAAATACTCTGTAGAGGCCTTGACCTTAGAAAACTTTTTACCTGCGTAAGTGGTCTTGTTGGGGTTTATACCAATATATCACTCTCACTATAAAAGTTAAAGTAATAACTTCAGTGGCTATGTAAAATTGTATTAAAAAACCCTCTGTGTAGACCAATATTGAAGTTCCAAATATTTTTCTTTGGAAGTTGTGGCTGAATTTTTTTGTAGATTAGCACTTAATTGTTCTGCCTTGGTCCTAGTGGTTAACATCTCATGTCATATAGGCTACTTGTAACTTGATTTTTAGTGGAATAAATAAGGATCTTGTCTTTATGAGTCCTGAGTTTCTGATCTCCTCTGCTGTGTCCTCCTTTATCTGAGATCACACTTGTGTGCTGCACCCTGAGAATTTGAAACCTATATTCAAGTTCTCTGCAAGACAGGTTTCACTTAGATATATTGACATCTATAGGTATGGCACAGAGAAAACTCCAAAATTATTTGGTATTTTAGCTTTTTTTTCTTTTTTTTTTTTTAAGGGAGTAATCAATAGGTTTAATTTAATTGCAATGGTTGAATAAAACTTTCAAAGCAAACCTATCTCTTCAGACACATGTTATTTTCTGGATTTTAGTGAGAACTTGCACTCTGTGTATTTCTTCCTCATTTCTACCCAAGTTTTATTAGCTTTTGCTTTCATCAGCACATCTTCTCAGGAGTCCTGTATTTCACTTTTTTGGTGTGTACTGGAGGGTGCGAACTAAACTAACAGTGTTATTGCTCCAAGTAACTTTTACTCATTTTTTTTCTGGATGATGAACTACTTCAACTCATTTCTCACATTTATGAAGTTCAAAAGGGAGACCTCCTGTCTTCACAATGGAACAGACAGTGGTTGAAAATAATTGCCTGATACAATGATTCCCTGGTGTTGATAGTTCTAATTCTTATCTGAGATATATTTATTATTGACTGTGTAACAGTGAAGAACTACTATATTTTCATGTACATCCCGTATCTCAGAAAACCCGCACTCCAACAAAAGCAATGGCAATTAAAGTGATGCTTACCTTTGAATAGTCTGTACAAAATTAGAAGTGCAGATGGGGTACTTTTTGGAATAAGGAAGTACTCTATAGTAGTCATCTTCTCCTCCTTTCAGTTCAGATGCATGAAAATGCTGTACTTGTCAGCCACCATTGCTTGGGTATTTGGTAATACAAATTAGTATCACTCACATGATTTTAATAGTATCATAACAAGGGTGAATTTAACATTTTTGATAAATGCAGGAACTATTTATACTGTGGTATTCTTAAGAACTATTAATAGATAGTAAACATTTTTTACACAACTAATCTTCATTTGAGTTTTGCGTTGAGTGATAGCCTTTTCTTCTGGAAGGAAGCATGGAAAGTGTGGAAGAATGAGTTCATTAACAACAACGAATACTATTCATCATAATTTAGTCAGTACTGTTTTCTTTTGTGTTTAAAATACTGTCATGGGAAGTTTAGCCTTTAGAATCTAACCCAACAGGATTTTGCATCCTAACTTGAAACAATTGTAATAACTTTGTCAGTTCAGGAGTCCCAATGTGTCAATAAACAGCTTTAGCTGTTGCCATTCTATCTACTTTTAGATAGTGACTTTAAGGCTCTATTGTTAAAATAAATAAAGGTAAAACAAGCAGAAAATATTATTTGTTGAATCGTTTCAAACTTAGTAATATGAATAGCTCAAGTACTTAGCCAGAAATTCACTATAGCATTGTCCATAGTTTCATACTTGATAACTGAAGCAAGTCATTAAAGGTTTTGCAAGCTGATTAAAACACTCACTTGATAAATAAATGTATACAGATCTACACAAAAATAAAGGAAGTTTTTAACATTACAAAAGATAAAAAGGAAATTTTCTTTAATGAAAAGCTAGACAACATGTATTTGGGATTAATTCTCTCTTCTTGAGATTTTAGAGGTAGGCTGCAACTGGAATAGCATGGGAGTTGTTGCTCACAGATAGTTTGGGATAGCGTAAAGAATACTTTCCTGTGGTCAGCCTTGTTCACATACCTACCATTACATTGTTCAGGAGACCAGGAAGAAACGTCTTGCCACCACAGGTCAGTAGAGATCATCAGACTTCTCTGCACTGTGTGGTATGAGTCCTGTAGTACTATTAACTGGGCATGCCATACTTGTTCAATTCTCAGTTATTGCTAGGGTTTTAAGGAACTGTGGCAACACAGTTTCTTGCCTTGTCCACAACTAGTTAATCACCTGAAGATCAAAAAAAAAAAAATCAATCTAGTCAAAGTATTAGATTCTAAACTGGCAAATGGATGACATTTAATGAGCTGTGATATTCAGGAGGTCAGACTCGATGATCAAATGTTCTTTCTGGCATTAAATTGACTGAAGCCAGTGATACATGAGGAAGCAGTGATGGTAAAGTCAGTTAGGTATACTTTCCATAAAACAATGCAGAAGTCTCATATGCTGTCCAGAATCCCTCAGCTCAAGGAGAGAAAATCCAGACTACTTAAAACTTACATGAGAATTAAATGGTGTCATTTTTAATTCAAATTCCATAGAATTAAACTGCAGCACACTTTATGTGAGCACCGTTAAAGGTAAAACATAACCCTTAATCTCTTAGGAATGTTTCTAACAGTCCAGAGAGCATAATGGTATCAGTTTTCCTGAGCTATTTTTGCTCAAGCAAATGCTTAACATGTTTTTGGCCATACAAGTCAATTTTATCCTAATGGCAATGTGGAGCCATAAATGCCCTTTAATTATAGGGCACTGTGATATGAGCATTGTAAAAAGCCAAGATGCCACTAATAGAAAGAATTTTGGCAGGCTACATTAACTGGGAAAAGAACTGATTTTATCTGAACATACTTACTGTCTATAAGATCAGCCTTTGGAGTCCTTTTAAGTCAACATCTCCCAGTTGTGACTGAAAGTGAATGTGTGAAAATGTAATAATTATACAACCTGTTCAAACCAAGGACAGCTTTTTGTGAATTGCAAAACTGAAGGGACTGCATAAAAATCAGAGATCAGATAACTAGAATTTTAGCAAATCCTATATGCATATTACAGTCATTTTTATGGTAT
>VWZK01002455.1:0-45925 GCA_013396935.1 Baryphthengus martii | reverse complement strand
CCTGCCTTCCTTCCTCCCTCCCTCCCTCCCTCCCTTCCTTTCTCCTTTCCTTCCTTCTTCCCTTCCTTCCTGCCTTCCTTATCTGTTTCCTTTTAATTTTCATTCCTTTAGTCTCTAACTTAGTACACTGTTTCAGTAAATACAAATATGATAATGCAAATGGCAGTCTGTATTTCGAGATAAGATATAGGCAATGTAAAAAATGGGACACAGTTCTAAAATCTGTAGAGTGGTTGTTTTATTTTGCCACCTAATTTGTCAATAATATCTACGTTATTTTTATTCTTAACATTGTTTTATTATCTAAAAGGCTATGAAATTGCAGCCATTATTTATGTAGAAGTCATCTAAACATTATAGCTGGCTGATTTGATATTCATATGACTCTTTAACATCTTGCACTCCTGAAACTGTCACAAGAATTCAAAGGAGCTCCAAGTGACCAAATTTCTTTCACTCACAAAACAATCACACAATCATAGAATATTTCATGTTGGAAGGGTCCCATAAGGACCTTCCCTGGTCCTCACAGAACTAAGGGCACCATTCACATGCTCCTTGAACTCTGACAGGCTTGGTGCTGTAACCGCTTCCCTGAAGAGTTTGTTCCAGTGACCAATCTCACCCTCTGTGAGGAACCTTTTCCTTGTGTCCAATCTGAACTTCTCCTGATGCCGTGTCCAAATAAGTCCTGCTTTAAAAATTAATGACAACTTGATTATGTAAAGTTTTCATCTCTGGAGAAAGAATCAAGCTGGAAAATGATTAGCTTTTCAAACAAGACGCTCTTCTGTGCTTTATAACCTCCTATATGAGAGATGTGAAATATGGAGTGGATGTCCAAATTAGCTCAGACCTCTTTAAGTGAAACACTGAAATAGCTAACTCTGTCCTCTCTTATTTTGAGTATTTCGAGTATCTGGGAGTCTCCAAAGCAGCTCACATTTTCAAGAACTGCCTGTCTCCGCTTGGAGTCTGTAATTCAGCTTCAAGCCATCTGAAATGAACACCCAGTATCACATTTAACAATTGCACTGCAGTTAGGGCAGCTAGCCCACTGTAAAGTGGGCGTTTTGACAGCGTATAACAATTGCTTAATTGCAATCAGTTTCTGCAACTTAATACTACAGACATTGATATAAGCCAAGTACACATAGATGTAAATATTCAAGTTCAAAATGGTTTAGATTTTTTTGCTTTAAGATGAAGTAGATATTGCTTTGTGGCTTTATTATCCCATTGCGAAAAGAAACCTTTCATGGAGATGCAGGACCCATAAAAAAGTACAACATTCTAGTATATTTTTGCTGTTTCAGACAAAACTATATGAATAAACTTTTTTTTTTTAAAAAAAAGAAGGAAAATATTTGGGGAATATAGATATAACCAAATATGGACAATATTTCAGAACACTGCATGAACCAGTAGAAAACCAGGCTTTAGCACCCCAACTCCCAAGCTCAGGTAAACTATGCACATCCTGATAGGCTCAGGTCTAATCTGTTCTTAGAAACCTTCACCGAAGATATCACAGCCTCCCTAAACAGTCTAATCTGCCGCCTGTTTACACCATTCACAAGTCTAAACGCCTGATTTAAGCCTGTAGTTTCTCCACGCTCCTAATCTGTCAGGAGCATATCATGTGTGAGATGTGTCCCTCCTTCTCCACAAGTGGCCATGCATTCCTGCCTCTTGTTCAGCCCTGATATTTATACCAATTGAGCATTTTTTTCCCCTGACTGTAAATGAGACTAGTGAAATAGCTTGCTTTTATTTAGAGGCAAGAGTTTTTCTTTCTTTTTTTTTTTTTTGAGCACTTCATTTTGCAGTTCCAGTTTAAAGCACAGTCATGTGAAGAGCTGACTCAGCATAACTGAGAGGAGAGAAATCTCCAAGGGGAACTGCAACAAGTGGTTAAATGTAGAGAAGGAGAATAGTGTTTGGGCTGTTATAAATTGTATGATAATGTTAAACTGCAGGTCTTGGCATCACAGGATCAGCCCCTTACTTGTCTCCTTCTTCCAAGTAGATTCTTGATCAGAAGTCAAATTTCAAATAGAAAGCAGTCAGATCATAATATGATGGGTGAAATGTGATGGAGCTGAACCAATGTAACCTCACACATATCATGAAAGATGCAGTTGCCAAACTATCTGCCTGCTCTACTGTTCCTTCTTTCTTGCCCCAGCCTCAGGTACTCCGTGCTCCTTTTTCAACTTCTCTGCCTCCCCTCCCTTTTATGAGCTCTGTTGCATCTCCAGCCTTACAGTATGCTTACTCAGCTCACTAACTTGGCAGAAATTTACTTGGTTGTTTTTTTCTGGACTGATGAGTTTCACTGGTTCAGTAAACTTTCATACAAGAAGCAACAGGCAAGTCGCTGCTGTAGTGGGGGCAGGAATGGGAAGCTGCTCCACCAGAGGGTTCTTGAATTCTCATATCATAAGCTACAGCAAGATGTTATTCATTCCTTGTACTAAATAAAGCATGTGCCAATGATGCTGTCTTATCCGTAGGGCCTTTCACAAGCTAAACTTGAAGACTTGTAAAGCTGTGACTGCTGGGGTTGCAGTATAGTTCTGTCACGCTTCATTCTCATTTGTGTGACTGGCCCCATTGACTTCAAGTAAACTCAGCACAGTTAATAAGTGCTCACACTGGAAAAATGGACTAGAGAAAGGGTCATTATTTTAATCAATAGAATGAACTTAATTTTCCTTAAATCTAACAGAAGCACACTGACTGCAAAACAAGCAAAAATACCCCAAACAATAGAAGAGGAAATATAAGGCATGCACCGCAGTATCTGAAGTCAAATGTTGAGCAAACCCTTCCTTGTTTCTTTCCCTGAAGGCAGCAAGAGACTTGAGTTTGAATGAAAGTCCCTCCCTGAGATAAAGGTCACCATGCCCCAAGTCTCCACTTAGGGTCTTAGTAGATGGGTGTCCTCCCTCATCCTGTTAGACATATTGAGATGTGAGGGAAAAACTCAAGTCATCAGAGAAGGACAAGCACCAAGAAGAAATCTTCACCCCAGGCATAATTAGGGTATCCTACTGTAAAGATGCCTATACAAGGTAGTTTTAATTCCTATATTCCTAAACATCTGAAAGCCTAAACTTTGTTCTAGTGTTTAGACTACTTAATTTTAGTCAAAACACAACCACCATATGTACCAGAAGATACGTATACTTTCATAACAGATATAATCCTGCATGAATGATTAATGAAGTGCTCTTTTTTTCTTATTATTTGGCTTCATGTTGCTGGCAGTCTCAACAGATAAAGGTTATGGTCATTAATTATATGGTTGATATTTCACATTTGTCTTAAAGTCTGCTTTGCTTGGGAAAAGTGGATTGTACATATGGAAAGCAGTGGCTAGCAATAGTCACTGCTTTGCTATTTCTCTCCTGTGAAGTTTTTGCTAAAATTAGACTGATACTATGGTTAGCTCATCCTACAGAGTTATTGCCTTTTTTAAGACTGATTGTACGTACAATAAGATATTTTAAAATGTCTAGTTTGTTGAATTACTGAGGGTGTAGATTTTTTTGCTGAATGGACAATGTACTTCCATTGTATTTCTCTATAGCAGTGTTACATTCTGTAATAAGAAAAAAAAAATCAGTTTCAAATCCAGATATACATTCTTATAATATTATTCCTAGTAAGCATTATACTGAAAGAAAAAATGGTTTCTGTAGTGAATAATTTAACATCCCCCTGTCAGCTTATAGTTTTCAGAATCAAAGTCCAGTTCTGCTTAGGATCCTCATGTTGTTCTGACTAAATGCAAAGGCTGGATTTTACCATCTAAATAACTCATTCATAAAACACTGAATTGTTCCATTGACTTAACTGCTTTTAAATGTCCTAAAATATTAGTCAATGGAAGATCTTTCCAACTAAAAAATGCTTTATGTTTTTATTCCTAACAATTGCCCGTAAATTTCCAAAATTTATCCTTCAGTACAAGTGTATACCACTGTCACTACTTCAAACTATATTTCATGGTATATTTGAAGAGAAATCTTCACTGTTGCAGAGTAGGAACAAGGAATCCTTCTTCCCCCTTGCTTCTACAGGGCCATTGAAAAAAGTACAGAAGTAAACAGTTTCATTGTGACTGTTTGCTAATAAAAGTGGATTCCTATTTAACCTGTGAAACCAAAGAATACTAGGACATTGATTCAAATCTAACATGTTATACAGTAAAATACCGATCTCAGGACAATAGGAACTTCTTTGAATATTAAACTGATACACAATATGTATTTTCTTAGGTAAGTGGGTTTTCTGAGGGCTAACTGTGTTATCAGTACATAAAAGGTTGGTTAAAAGATTTTTTCTTTATTTTGCTCTCTTACCTGATTAGATTCTTCTTAATGCAGGCCCAGCTTTATGCAAGATTTAAGGTGAAAAGAATAGTTTGCAGAGGACATTCAGAATGTTGCAACTCCGTTGCTTTAATGATGTTTTCATAACTGTATCTGGAAAAAATCTTCGAATCCTACTTTCTAAGTCTAATTAACTGCTAAGTATTCCAAGCCTACAAAAAGAACAATAACAAAGTATTTGTCATTTTAAGCCCCCAGCATGATATACAACAGTTACTGGTTTTGGTACAGTGAACACTTCTAAAAGCTGATTCATGCAGTATCTAATGCATCATTCTAGACCGCTTTTTGAATGCCAATTAGATTGAATCTGAAAATGTAATAGCAATAGTTAACTATAGGGGAAGACTTATGTATATCTTATGTCAACACGTTGACATTGTACATGAGAGGAGAGGTTCGGAGAGGAGAGGTTCGAAGAGGTTTGGAGAGGTTTGGAAAGGAGAGGTGAGGAGAGGAGGTTAAAGGGAAGTTTGCTTTGCAATCACTTACTGGATTTTAGCAACAAATAAGAGTAAACTGGAAAGCTGCACCACCACAGAGAGGCTTCAGTAATTAATGCACTCATGAAAACTCAAGAAGTGTGCTGTTTATCTTTTTTACCAGAAGTTGATCCTTGCTACTTTAAAGTGAAAGCCAAGATCACTTCTGAATAGAAAAATGAAATGAGAAGCAGAGGAGTAGATAAATTTTGAACATTGAAAAAGAACTGGAAGCTGGATAAAATATTTGAAGATTTCATTTGGAGTCTGTTTTAACTTAATACTCCTTATATTCAGCATAGCAAAATACTCCTTGTATTGCTGCTTACAAAGGAGTTCATTTCATTATATCCTGATGAGATCTGCAACAAGACTCAGCAATGCTAGATCAGTGAAGGCAGCATTTCTGAGATTAAGGGTCACTCTAAGATGTTCTTGCTCTTTTCCCTCTATATTTAAACCAGAGGAATGGCCTTTTGCTAGTGATGGTTGCTGCACTGCACTTAGTTGTTCAGGTAGGCAGAGCACAGGGTACTGGTCTCTTTACAAACAGGAGGCTGGACATAGACTTGTGATAGAAAGTTCTCTGTAATTTGTCAGAAATGCTAATAGCTGAATTTTCGAGATCATCTTATGATACAGCCCCATATAGAGTAGGTTATGTTTTTTAAGGGCAGAGAATTTAATTTGAATCAAACGCTGCAAGATTATTATTCAAACTGTATGATGTCCTTGGTCTTTGTAAATATTTTTCAGTATACGTGAAATAAAAAAAAAAAAACCTAAAAAATGCAAACTCCTCACAGCAGTCTGAGAGTGAAGAAAACATACAGGGATGTGTAGAGTTTTTGCAGGTAGAAGGAAGAAAGTCTATTCTGCTAATTAATAATAACTATTCCAAAGACTCTCACAATAACTCAACATTAAATTAACATTTAGTTCTCTGTTCTGGCTTCTCTGAAAATTTGAGGCAATAGAACAAGTCTCACAGGTATACTATATCTAACATCACAAATTTACTGTTGAACTGGATTCCGAACCCAGTATCCAAGTTTAAAATTTGATCTATGTTTTATCAAAAAATTGTGATCTTTGGGGTGGCAATTATTATTGCCATAGAATCATGGCATCATAGAATCATAGAATGCTTTGGTTTGGAAGGGACCTTAAAAGGTCATCTAGTCCTACCTCTCCACAATGAGCAGGGACATCTTAAACTAGATCAAGTTGCTCAGAGCCCCATCTCACCTCACCTCGCATGTTTCTGGGGATGGGGCATCTACCAACTTTCTGGTAAACCTATTCTAGTGTTCCACCACCTTCATTGTGAAGAATTTCTTCCTCATATCCGTCTCTCTAGGTGATGGATAAAGCACATTAAAATCACCAAAACTTTACAGCTTTTTCTGAGAATTTTCATCCCAGTTTATGATGACTATACTGCATGTGTCAATTTTATAATGTGCATATATTTTGGCATTTCAAACAATCAATACTAAGCCTAGTAACACTGATTATTTTTTTTTTATTGATGATCTGATGCCTAGTCAGTTGACTTTGGATCTTCTGATGAAATGTATTGGTGTGATTATCTCAGAGTTCAGAAGACTGTGAGAATGTCAGACAAATACAGATGTAATCAATTTTAAAGATTGTAAAGGCCTGATGATGTATAAGTGGCTGAAACATTTATCTAGTGTGTAAAAATATAAGAATATTCTGACAATGGAATATATTAAACTGTAGATTGTGTTTTTCTCTAAGTAATTGCATTTTGATTATCTTATCTCAGAAATAAAACATTGTAGCAAGGCAGAAAACTAAAATATTGTTCAAGAAAAAAATAATTAATGAAAGCAACTTGTAAGGGAAAGAGATGAGGTCACATGTAAGGAGATAGAAAAATCTAAATCTGTTGAAAAGATGGGGACAGGTGTGTGGCTGCACAGAGGATGCTACTAAGAGGACTTCAGTTTGCTTTATCTGAGATGAAGTTCCATGAGCAATGAGGCAGGGATTAAAAAGAAGAAAGGAATGTCTTTATAAAGCTAGTGAAAAGGATTTTACATGTAAAGAATCAAGATGAATGAGGAACGAAGGCCCAAAGGTAATGATAAACAGCAGAAACCTGCACACACACATACAAAAAAAAAATAAGAAAGAAAATTTTAGTGAAAATAGGGTTGTAAGAGGGACATGAAGGATGATAATAGATCAGTTTACTGTAAATCTAAGATACAAAAAAAATAATAATGCAAAAAAAAAATAGAAATAGAGAACAAGAGCTGGAAATCTCACTACAAGATTGAAACATGATTGAATTGATATGAGACACATACCCATTACTCCTCTTAATTCATACAGAATAAATATTACAATAAAATGTTACAGGTCATCCAAGGACAGACAGTGGAATAAGGGAAATGCTCTTTGTCTGGTACATCACAAATTCTTCCTTTTAACTTCTGACTTGTGTCACTAGAAGACAATAGACTCAATGCAGATTTGGTTGCTGAGGCTTTCTGTGAGTATTTTTTATGAGTATATGGAGAATTATTCAGCGGCAAGTAGGGATTTTTACTATAGATAGAGAATACTGCAGAGATATGATGACCAGCAGTTTCTAAGAATGTAACTATGAGAAGACTTGGATACAATACTTCAAGCAAGGATTTAGAGGGAGACATTTTTCTGGACTGATTCCAGCTGACAGAAAAATACTCACTGAACTGTGAAGACTGAAGACATCTTGGACAAGAATGACAGTGAATTGACAGAGTTCACAGCTTTTCAGAAGAGAGCACAGAAAGCAGAATAGCAAAACAAAAATAAGAGGCAAATTCAGCAAACACTGGGATTTGAGGAGTAAGCTTAATAGGAAAGGAGTTAAGCAGAACACGCAGTTCCTTTAACAATCAGTTTTAAAAGTAGAGATTCAAACTGTTGTATTTTTAAGGAAATATAAAAATGGACCGATATAGCTAAATCACAAGCTGCTTAATGACTCTCAGACAAGCAGAACAACTAAGAAAAGGGAAAAGTAGATGGGACTACACAGAACAAAGTGTAGGAACAAATCAACAGACCACAGATATGGTACACAGAACTACAGTTAGGAGAGACACCAAAGCCTCTCTCTCAGACAAAGAGGAGCTATTAAATACATTCATAATAAGAGTAACTAGCAATAGTTGATACTAAAAAGTACAGAGAATTACTAGTAGATTCTGGGAAGGCAAAAAAAGTGTAGCATTTTCACAAAAATACTGATTTTTAACACATTTGATATCAGTGGCAAAGGTTGGGATAGAATAGAAAACTGTGTTCTAGAATATTAAGCTAGTAGCATTCAGTATCTTATTAACGTTTTTAAATTAGCCAGTCATAAGGTCTTTAGGAACCAAGTGATGAAAAGTTGAAATTGCTAGTTCATAGGTTTGAGGACTGAAGAGAGGTACGGAACTGCAGCCTGATGGAATGGTGTATGCCCCTCTCTAACAAGGGAAGAAAAAAGAGGATTTTTTTTTCAAATTGTAGTTCTGCCTTCTCACGTTAAAATTCTAAAGCCAAAAAAACCCCAAATCTAACTATAAATGCCAGACTGATCACAGAAAAATGAGCAAAAATCAGTACAGATTTTTGAAGAAAATACTGTGTTTAATTTTATTCTTAAAAGAGCAGTGGGCTCTCTGGAGAGAGGGAAATGTTTTAATAAATTCATGACATGATCTAATATGGTGATTTAAAAAATGAGATTATTTTTCCTGTAAAGTCATAATAAAGTTACATGAGATATATGAACACATCTGGATACTTCCATTTGCCTTTAGTTGGAAGATGTGCAGTACATACTTAGCAAATATCATATTTTAAAAAAATCTTCTTTCTGAATTCATCAGTGAGATTCAAAGCAAACAATATAGCTAGGTAAAATTAGTTTGTTTATCATTGGCATGATTTTAGAGGTTATCCAATTTAAATTGAGATACAGAAGAAATTTCTTTTGCTTTATCACCCATATATGGATGTGTGTGAATATGTAGCTGGAGTGTATTCTTTCAAAACACCTGAGATTGATCACCTATATTCTGTTTAATCAAGCCAATCTCATCAATCAAGCTAGACACATTTTGAATTTGATATATTGGAATGAAATTTTCTAGTGTTATGTATACTTGTTGAGCAGTACTATATGGGACAGGGAAATCCCAAATATTGAGATCTCTTTTCCGTGGGAGAGGTGCAACATCACTTCTCTTGCCTGGTATCACAGATGTCTGTGCCATTCGGGACTTGTCCAAAAGAATATAGCTTCAAACTTAAGTGGTCTTTAATATGTTTCACAGAATAACAACTCAGTCTCATTTTTTGGTGAATTACATTCACATCCCATTCTCCAGAGGTGAGACACAAGTAATTGAAATCAAGGCTTTTCAGACTTTAGGTCTGCATTGGAGCATGTAATTGTTTTGTTGTTGATGCAGATGAAATCCAGCTATGCCAAAATTTCATAACACACACACACACACCCCCTGATATTTTTTCAGTCTACTCTAAAGTCATTACTCTAATATCATGATAACTTTGTTGACATAAAGTACAAGACAGAGTAATAAGTTTAGCCTAAGTATTAGTCACAGCAGAAAATTTCTTTCATCATCTAAGAAATAATTTGTGTTGGGATGATTCATTGGAGGTACATTTTGTTTTAGTTTTCCCTTAACTTTAAGATCATAGTTCTTTAGAAAAACAAGCAAGCAAACAAAAATTGAATTTACTTTTTTTTTTTTTATGCGAGGGAGGGGGACATAGGTGATAACCCCAGGACCCTGAGGGGTCAGAGGGCAGATGTTACTCTCGTCCCTGGCACGATCCATAAAAGAGGCAGGAAGTGCAGGGGCGACCTTCCTTCTGGGTTGTGCTGCTGTTGCTGCAGGAGGGCTGGGCCTACCTCTATCTGCTCTAAACTTCAAATTTTGGGTGAGGCATTTTCTTCTTTATTCCCCTTTTTATCCTCCTCTGGGAGGGAAGGGAGAGAGGGAAGGGGGCGGGCGGCTTGCCCTGAGACTTAACAGAGGCAGAAGGCAGACCGTTCTGTGTTGTGCTTATATCAGGAGGAGTAACAGAAAAAAATGTGGTGGAAAAGTTAGGATAAATCCCACAAGAAAACATCTGACTTTCCTGTTCATCATGTTTGCTTGCTGCAACTTATTCAATTTTGTATATACAAATGAGATTTAAATTATATTAACCAGAACCCAAAGCAATAAGCATTTATTTTAATTTTTAAAAGGGTAAACTATATTTTGCTGTCTGTATAGTTCTTTGTTATTTAATTTTTTTTTTGGCAAATATTGACTAAAGGAAGAGTTCTGCCTACTTCCATTCTTCTTCAACATTCCCTTCTGACAGGAACACAGATAAAAGAGTATTCATCATTTAATCTTTCCTTCAAACACAGTGCATGATCAAAATCTAGTCTAGGGCTCAAAGCATACATTTCAATTTTCCAGCTCTATCTGGAAAATTATGCATTGATTTGTTTGGCATTTTAGTTTCTACAAGATAGCTACAACTGCACGAAGAAAGTCTCTTTTGCAACTGTCAGTATTCTGGATTTATATTCTACTCAGAAAAAATTATTTGAGCATATTTTACTTCTTTATGGAATAAAAAGCAGTAAAATAGTTATGATCAAGGAGTCACTGATTCTGAAGCAAATTGATTTTTTTTTCTTCCAGTAAAATAGAGTAGAGCCAACAGTGCATTGCAGAGATTGTTGCAGGCTCCTGGTTTCTACTAAGACCATGAACAGCTGTTGGTGATCTGTGTGATTAGTGCTCTCTGTTCAGAACAAGGATATAATGGTCGTTATGATATTTAAACTAAATTTTTGTAATAGGAAAACTATTGAACAGTGCACCATGATCCTAACACACTAGGAACCATAAAGTCATAATACACTTGAATAATCCAGAAAAGAAATACAGTATAGAAAATAAGAGTGAAGATTAAAAAAAGTACTAAGAAAGACAAAAGAGCAGAAGTATCATGTTCTAAAATACTTTAATAAGTAGTTTAATTCTGTTAAATGTTTGATTCAGGCACTTCAAATTTGAGTGAAATTGTTGTCATGAATTTTGTAAATAGCTAGAAGTAGACCTTTATGCAACAGAAGTGGAGAACTATACTTGGAACATCCACCACATGGATAAACCTTGAGACACAGTTGAATGGTTCATGAAATTCCACCAGCCACTATACTGCTTGCATAACCTGGCTGTCTCCAATTATCGCACTCCTCTCATTCTTAAACCAGCAATATTCCTACCATTACAGAACTTTCCTTACACTAGTGCACATAATGTAGAATTAGCAGTAGGAAAAAGGAGATATTTTTCTTATTAGCAAGGTCATCAGTACTAGTTGGAAATTGATATGCAGTCAATTGTGTCTTCCTTAAAAATATTGACACTATGTCAAAGATACCTGATATTTCTTTGATCAATGTTTTTTTTTTCCTAATCGTTGAAGAAACAGAAATTCAAACTGGTTTTGACTCTTCTGGTAAAGTTGTGTAATTGCTATTACATCTTCTGAAACAATAGCTTAGTACAGCATCAAACCAGAGAACACTGCCTAAAGCAGAAACAGATTAAGGGGCAGATAATACTAGAGTTGTCCTATATGTCTATCTCTAACTGGAGAAAGTAGTTCCTTATTTCATTTAAAATCACACTTACAGCAGCTTGAAAAAGACTAAAAAGAGGAGTTTTAGATTTTTTTTTTTAGCCTATTCTTAGAATATAGGCTTACTACTAAAAAATTCCAAAACTGTAAAATAGAATTTAAAAAAAAAAATAAAGCAACAAAATCCTATACCCTACAGTAGAAAATCTAGATATGCACATATTTTATTGAGGTCTCAAAAATCCACAATATTATAAAGTCTGGAATGCCATTTTTCGTAGCTTTGCCCTCTACTGTGTTAGAGAACACCATGCATGTCATGTTTATGAATGACAACACTAATTACTAATTTGAGTTGAAGAGCAGACCTCTCCAGTATGTTTAATCTTTGGCTGAAGCTCAAAACATCTCAAAAATGATCATACAAAACCATATCCTATCCTAGATAATATATATTTTTGCAAACCTTTAGCAAGTCAGTCTGCTGCAAAAACAAAAACAAAAAAAACCAAAATAAAACAAAAAAGGAAGACAAGTTTTGAATTCTTCTTGTTCAGTTCAGATGAGACAGTGGGGTGGCTGACCGGCTTTACAGATTTTAGACCAGATGTGTTATCAAGTATGCAGAATGGATAGTGCTGATCTTAATTACTATGTGTTTGTATAAGTCATGGAGCATATAGTTAAAAAAAAAAAAAAAGAAGAAAGATTAAGTAATTCTTTTTTGACATGATCTACATAATATAGCAAAATTATCTTGAGATTAGAAAGTTTTAAAAATACACTAGATTTGTGTTTCCTTATGAAAGCTGTCTTTTAGCTACTGCAACACCTGATTTTGGTATAATTTTCTGCAATGTGGTTGTATTTGTGGAAGGTCAGAAAGTTACCAGTCAAGGTATGCAGTAAAAGCAGTAAAAACTTCTATGAGTGATGATAATGAGATTCATTGATAGCTCCTGTTCCTTCTTTGGGGAGTGGAAAAGTGGGATCTTTCAGAAACTCAGTTACAGTCCTCCAATTCTCAAGGGCTACCTCTGGTTTCAATAATTCTTAAAAATGTAAAGAGTAGCTTGTCAGAGTCAAAAGTGCTTTTCTTTCCATGCTTTTATCTGTCCTTTGAACACCTGCCTGCTCAGAAGGGGTGTTTGTTCCATAAGACTCTCCTGTAACAGTGATCTTTTTTGCATGGAGAGCCCAAAGTGAATCTAGTAAAACTAAAATACTCCAACAAAGCAAATAATATTGTAGAGAGCCTTCCACTGACATTTATCACAGCTCAAGTGGCTGGGATACATTAAAAAAATTATGTATACTGCTCATTTCTTGAATATGCTATTTCAAATTACAAATACCTCGGTGTGAAAGTTCTTTTACATTGCAGTCTAGAGCCTCTTGAACTGGATGGCTTCAAATATTCAAAATAAGTAGTTCAGTGATCTTCAGATCAGGTTATGAATTTTACCCTGCTTTCTACTATCAACTAACATTTGTCTACCTGCCAGGTCTACCCACTAGCCTTTTGTAAATGCTTGTGATACTACCAGAGATGTTTCTGACATGACTAGATCACTCTCAATGTCATTTAGAATCTAATAACATTTACAAGTTTATAAAGACACTTTTTTTTTTTAAAGTAAATAAGTATTTGAAAAATTTACAAAGCAAGTGGATAGGTCATCTCAACATCGGTCTAGATTGGCTTGCTCACAGATTTTCTGTCTGCGCTAAGTATGGATGCTGCTGAGATAAAGCTCTTTTTAAACTCACTCAAGCCCTGGATCTACTCACAGCTTACAAAGAAAAAAGACAGTTTGTCCGGATCTAAATAACTAGAGCATTAGAAGTTCACATGCATCTCTTGAATTCACCACTAGCGTAGATTCTGAACTGTTTTATCTGTGGATTTGCAATAGGATTTGCCCCATTGTATTCAGGAAACAGCACTGATAACTTGCTTTAACTTCAAAATGATCTCACAAATACGTGATTTCACACAGGCTGTATTTTGGCAGCCTTTTCTCAAGGTGACAGAGGCACAGATAACAGAAGTAACGCTGCCATCTGAAAGAAATGTTTTTCTCTCACCATACAAAGGTGGAAGAACTCACTGTTACTTAGCTGCTATGTGAACACTTGAGAGCAATTTAAAAAAAAATCTGAAAAACTGCATACATTTTAAATCTCTGTAACCTTACGTGGCATGTACAGATGTGCTGTAATCTGCATTTCCAACTAATTTCTTTCACTTTATCAATATCAATGGCCATCCAAGTTCCAGTGCCCGTATGAGTATCCTGCACATATTACATATACATGTTCTTTTTTTCTATCCATTTGAGAAACTTAATGCCATATAGGATAGATAGGAAAGCAATTTATTGCAGAATTAATAATCTGTAGTTATCTTAAACTTTAACCTTTCACATCCTTTAAAACATAGCAGTATATCAAAGACATTTGAATGCTCATCTTTTTCTTTCACATTCACAACAAAAGCTAAAAACTCAGCTAAGCGAACTCAGTAATAGACGTCCTTCCACCTTTTCCTTGAAGCAACAGCCCCCCCTGCAAGCAGAAAAGATGATGAGAGGGTGAGCTGCAACCTGTAAGTCAGGCATTTTCTCAGCCACATATATAGACCCTGCAAGGGATAGCCTAAAATTCAGTCCCTAACACTGAAAACATGCACCTGGGTTCTGAGCAAGGTCAGTAATGTGCTGCTTGAGTCAGAGGTGTGCTTTTGCAGTGATGAAGGCTAACTGCAGACCAGACTGCATTGTCGAATTATTCGCAGTCATTCCAGTAAAGTGACGATTTCTATAACATTGGCCCTTGTGAGACCATTTGGAGAAGTGTGTCAGGTTTGGGGCTCACAGTATTTGAAAGACATGACATTGTAGAGCAAGTCCAGAGGATGACTACCTGTCATAAAGAGAGTGGAGCAAATGAGACAAATGGAAAGGCTGATAGCAGGAAGGGTGGAGCCAGCAATGTGCTCTTGTGGCCAAGAAGGCCAAATGGCATCCTGAGGTGTATTAGAAGGGTTGTGGTGAGTAGGTGAAGGGAGGTTCTTCTGCCCCTCTACTTTGCCCTGGTGAGACTGCCTCTGGAATGTTGTGTCCAGTTCTTGGCCCCTCAGTTCAGAAGGACAGAGAACTGCTTGAAAGAGTCCAGCACAGAGCCACAAAGGTGATTAAGGGAGTGGAACATCTCCTTTATGAGGAAAGGCTGTGGGTGCTGGGACTCTTTAGCTTGGAGGAGACTGAGGGGTGACCTCATTAGTGTTTATAAACAGGTAAAGGGTGAGTGTCAGGAGAATGGAGCCAGGCTCTTGTCGATGATGCTCAATGATAGGACAAGGGGCAGTGGATGCAAACTGGAGCATAGGAGGTTCCAAGTAAACATAAGGAAGATTTTTTTCACAGTGAAGGTGGCAGAAGATTGGAACAGGCTGCCCAGAGAGGTTGTGGAGTCTCCTTCTCTGGAGACATTCAAAACCTGTCTGAATGCTCACCTGTGATGTCCTCTACGTGATCCCACTCTGGCAGGGGGAATGGACTAGATGATCTTTCGAGGTCTCTTCCAATCCCTAACATTCTGTGATTCCCTAAAAGGTACAAAACAAAAGGATGGTAGTTAGAATGTTTGCTATTCCAGTTAGATATTGGGGAAATGTTTTTCAATCTTCTCAAAGTAATGGTGGCCAAACCCTGCAGAGGTTGCCCTGGTAGGCCTGTGAATGATTCCTCT
The DNA here is from genome assembly GCA_013396935.1 of Baryphthengus martii. NCBI lineage: Eukaryota > Metazoa > Chordata > Aves > Coraciiformes > Momotidae > Baryphthengus > Baryphthengus martii. Next base: position 30,600 of record VWZK01002455.1, on the reverse strand, counting down.
TCGGAGATATTAAAAACTTGACTACATATTGCCCTAGTATCTTGATCTAAATTCACAATAAGATCTAACTTTGAAAGTGGCCCTGTTCTGAGGGAGGGATTTGAACTTTCATAGCTCCCTTAAAATCTAAGTGATTTTATGATTCTAGTATAAAACTACATGCTTCCCAGCTTTATAATCTTTCTCTAATGGCACACTCAAATCTTTCTTCTCTGTAAATTTATGAAAGATCCCTTTGTTGCCTACCACAATAGCTCATAGGTATCAAAAGTTTTGCATCTTACCTCTCAAAAAAAAATCCTCAAATAACTTTCTTTCTTACATACTGTTTTATTAAAATATATACAAAATTGAAATTCTCAGTCATATTTATTTGTCGATGAAAATGTCTACAAGGTATATTCAATTTGTTTCCAAATAGCCTTTGATTCCAGACAAGTCAGCTATCCAGGCTGCCTTTTTGACCTAATTATATGCTCTAAAATCCAGAGCGCATCTTTTTCTAAAGCACACTTGATGTGATATGGATTTTTTTAACCCGCTTCACATAACGGAACAGCAGGAAATCAATGTGCACACAACTTATGCATCCTCTAATAGCTGATAATAAAAAAAAAAGTCAAAGTACTGACTGTATATTTATATTTACTGTCCAAAATGTGGTCTGTGCAGTGTGGAAGAGTAATAGACAGGGATTGAAAGTTTTTTGTGAATTTTTAAGGCAAATCATCTGTTGCTATAACTTATTTAAATATTCTCAAAGTCAATAGAGCTATGAAATTTTACAGCAGCAACAAACCTGTTCTTTGGAAGTCTTAATTTTCCTCATTTTAGTTAGATTTTTGAATCGAAACGCTTTAAAAATCTCCGTTTGAGCTCAAACAAAGCTCATTGACATCTATGAAAATGTTCCCAGCAAAGGCAAGGGGCTTTTGATCAGAACTATTACATTTAAGTAAGTTATTTGCATTGCAATTACCTTCGTTCTGTCAAAATTACTTTATTTATAAGGTGGGGGGGGTGGGGAAATGGGAGCTCTGGGATATGCAGAGAAAATATTTTAATAGATATTAATGAAAGAAACTAATGTTAAGACTGACTCAAATGCCTTTGCATCCTAAAGAATGGAATGACTTTAGTCAAGTTTTGATGCTTTCTGGAAACCATTTTTATGGAAAATATCTCCTTTTCCTCTTTAGGTTACACTGTGCCCATCTCTCTTATTTTTTGTCTCCCCTCTCCCTCCACTTTAAGGTTTACAACCCCTACACACTCCCTTAGAGTCCAATTTCTTCAATGAAGTTCTAATGGACATATCTTTTGATGGCAACATTATCAAGAAAGTGAGGTATTGGTGTCTGAGAGGCAGTTTAAGTGTCTCACTGCAAACAGTTTCTCAGAGAGGGAGAAAAAGTTCTGTTACAGAAGCCATCATATTTTGGGTATGGATAATGGAAGAAACACACTATTAAAAATCTGTGCATCCCTTGTCCTGCTGCAGTGAATAGATCTAAAACCGTATCTCATTCCTTTCTTTTTTTTTTTTAAGAAGTCAAATTTGAACAGCTTCACAGGCAGCCATAAGAGAAGGAAGGATGGGATTGGAGAAGAGAGAGTATTTTGGGTTTTTGGTTTTTTCCGAGACCAATTACAACTTTGATAATAATATTGTAAAATGTTAAGTAATAAAACTGCCAGATGAAATTTGGATCTGATGACACATAGAAGCTTCTCAAAGAAGTTCTTATCTTTCACTATAACATAAACTTTTGTCACTAATTTCACATGACATAGATGAGTTGTGAAATAATTTGGGCTCAATTGGTGCTCTGCTGATGTCTGTTAAGGAATGATAGGCATATAAAACAACACAAAGGGAAACTTGACAATTATTTTAAGCAATATTTTTGCAGTACAGTTCTATAAAATTATTCATGCTATTAGCAGATTTTTAGATAACTGAAGGCATTTTTTTAAACTTCAAATGACAGCTTTTGAATTCTATTTTCTGTTAGAAGAAATCTCACATTGAATCAGCAATTGTGTCCTCTGCAATGGCTTTAGATATTGGAATGAATTCAAAGTTGTTTTTTCTAAAAAAAGACTCTTTAAGCATAATGGAAAAAGAACGTTTACAGGATTTTAATTTCAGGGGGACCCTTCTCAAGGACTCATTCTGCAGCAGTGGGGTGACAGTTTATCAGCCCCTGATGTAGGGCTGTGAAAGAAGTCTCTTGGCTGCCAGACTTCTTCCCACTAGTAAAATCTCACTGCAAAAGATAATAGTAATTTTTATTACTATTATTTTTGGCCATTTCTTTTGTCCATATTTCTGCAGTATTGCATTACAGTCTTGAAGAAAGATACAGTTTGTAAGGAACAGTTTATAGAAGAGATGTAATGTGATTTTTATATATGTTATTTGACTCACTCTAATATTGTTATGCATTTCAACTATCAAATTAATTAAATTAATTAACATAATTATGAATTTAAGTTGTCTCGGACAAAGAAGGAAGTAACAGCTTTTACTGTTTTTGGAAATTTACTTCATTAAAACTTTTAAGGTAGCACACAGGTTCTTCAGGTATGATGTCTGCTAGATTTTGTTCAAGGAGAATCTTGCAGGGATCTGGTCTGTATTCAGCATTCAGTACTGCCAGTGAAAGAAGAGATTCATTTTAACTGACTCCATCTTGCTAGGAGAGTTCAGATATCCTGAGTTTGTAAGGATTAAGCTATATTTTAATGCTTTTCTTTTTCAGCAGATTAGAACTGATAAAGATAGATCCCCTCTGAAGGGCTTTAAACTTAGTTTTCTCTGCTAGAAGGACAACAAAGATGGGAAGATGGTGCTGAGTGACTAGTGTTACTATGGATAGTATTTTACGTTTTAAAGTGAACAAATAAAACAAAACCTTCTTTTCTAGTTGTGTCAAAGTCTGCCTGGTACAGAAGCACAGCAACCAACAGAGTTACAGGTCTGATTTGTACACATTGATCCAGAGAAAGATTTGAATCTGCCTATTGAAAGTAACGCCAGCTGTCTGCAGCACCCCTGGGACAAATACGCCAGATGGAGGTTGCCAGAACAGTATCACCATGTCCCTTCCCTGCCAATATGTTCCTTTACACCAGTGGGACTTGGGGAAAGCACTTGAGCTAACTATGTCACAGGGGAACTCCTCGGCTGGGGCTTTCCTCTTTCTTTGTCCAAAAGATGTAATGGAAAAAAAGAAAGAAAGAAAAGCTAGTGACTGTATCTTCCTAACCATGTTTAAGTTATCATCATCATCAGAACTATGGTGCAATAATATAGAAAATAGTATGCTGCAAAAGCTGCAAATATGTTTTTTCTTTGTTATTATTCTGACAATATTTTCCTTAGCATTTTATCGGTTAATGTGGCTTTTCAGTACGTTTCTTCTATGTTGTTTTGACAATGAATAGTATTCTATTATGGTCTCAGTATCATAGCTTGTCATTTGATTGCTGTTTAAAATCCTTTATGTGTGATTTTTCTCAGGACTTAGTTTTCTGAGTTCCAAAATGGTTGCACATGAATTGCACTTGATTTCTGATTCATCAGGCAGTGAATTGTGTAAATTCACTGCTGAACATTACTGTTCCTTACTCCACTTGCATGTACTACACCCTCTCTTTTAAAGTAGTGGAGCTATTTTACTGGTTGAAGAGCTAGGGACATCCAGCTCCATTTATCCTTAACCAGTGATGGGGTGGGACTATACTGGTGGTCATTTGGCCTGGTTCAATAGAGTCAGGTGTTAACACAGTCGGACATAAATCAGTGGTTAAAAATGCTAAATACAAGCTCTGTCCTACTGTGCCCTTCTGGGACCTTGGCCTTCTGTGTTTCTAGAAGGGTTTTTCTAGGTTTGCAGCTATTTAGAAAGCACAGATGTTATTTCTTCTCGTCCCTGTCATGGGTGTATGCAAAGTGGTAATCTGACAGTGAGTTATTATGCTAAAAAATTCTGCTGTCTGCTTCTCAGGTGCACATCACAAAAAAGAATAATCTTGTATGGATTTTCCTGTTTGTTATCAGAGGCAAAATGGGACTGTGATATTCTGGTATATAAAAGTGTTTTTTTCTCCTCCTTTCTTTCCTTCATTATGTACAGTGAGAGAGGATAGCTGCAATGCTTTACAGCTATCAGGAAAGCCATGTTATGTTACCCTGATTGTAAGTCAGTAATTTAAACTCAAGAAATTTGCTTTTGAATAGGGAAGTTGCCTGACTTGCACAATGGGTGAGGTGATGCTCTGTACTGTAATGCTTCCAAAGCAAGTTGCCATTTCCACATCACTTAGGATGCCTGCGGTCTGCAGTCAATACTGCGTTGTTAAGTTTTGTTTTCTCAGTTACTTTTTAATTATATATCCTTACTCTTACATTTGCTCTGTATTATTTGTGGTTTTGCATTGTCTGTGGCCCTCCGTTGTCCTGGAAGATTAGGAGCTGACTATAACAAGTCTCTGCACGTATACTGAAAGCAAGAATAGTGTTCCGATAGGTGTTCTTGTGGCAGGTTAGAACAGTAAACAGCAATAGATTTTTGGTGAGTCTGTCCAACACAAATGTTTTCCTGGTGAAACTGCCTTCACACTTCTGCGAGGAGGTTTAGAAACCACAAAGAGCAGAGGCCTCTACAAGGACATGTTCCTGTTGCTCTGATGAAAACAAAGCCAGGAGCTACTGGCTTAGAGTGGTATATGGGCAAAACTGCAAAATTTCTGGGGGACCTGCAGTTGCCAACTGACCTCCAAGCAGCAAGGAAGATGGCATATTTGTCTATTTACCTGTTCCTATGCATTTTCACTTAATATGAAAGACTGTGCTGAAGTTCTACAGTCTCAAAATAAGCCCAGTTGCTGTTTCAAGGCAAGAGGCTGTATAACAAACTCACTCCCTGCTGCATGCTCCTTTTATCTGATTAGTCATTACTGCAAGCAGTATTCAGTTGCACAGCTAGTTTCTCTCACCCTATCACAATGAACTTTCCTTCCTTCTTGTAAAGAAAAATAAGCAATCTCAGTGTTAAATACTAAAGTATATTGTGGTGACTTCAGATTTTGCACACTGTTGGGTTTTCGTCCTCCCTGCTGTCCTCCTCCCTAAGCTACTGTAAACTATCTGGATTGTCTGTCTCTCTGCAGGCTATTTCCTATTGCTTCACTGTTCATTTTGAAAAATGTGCAAACTTCCATCTGTTTCTTGAATACAATCCTCCTGAGATCTATGTATGTATGGGCTTTTTGTGCTGAAGAGGCAGGTTTCTTAGAACTGCGTCATTTTATGTAAATGCATTTTGACATTAGTTTTCTGCATCCACATCCTCATCCTACCTGTATATTGTGTTTTAAGTGACACTCAGAGTGGCACTAAACTTCTATAGTGTTTGGGCAGCAATGTCAAGTACAAGCGAAGGCAGAGCTGATCAACAGTAAAATCTCAGGTTTCTGTTTTTAGCCAGGGTGTACGTGCTTGTGCTCTACAGCAGATGTTTCTGCCTTTGAGGCAATTTCAATGCTGAGCTATTTTAAAGACAGATTATTCTACATGAACAAGTAAATTCATAATTAATTCTATTTTCAACTTTTCAAGACTATTTTTTTGCCACTGAGGAAAAAACTTGTTACTGCCTAAAATGTAAGATCTCAGAGTTTATATAATTCTTGTTTCATCAGATGGTGTTTCAGTGGCAAAGGATAATGTGTTCTGACCAGAGATGGCTTTGATTCATACCTAACGCTGAGAGGTAGGGTGTGACTCAGATAACTAAAGGCTGTCATTATATAACTGAAGAGATACATGTCAAACAGACACCATCAGAGCATGTTGCCTACAAATTTTCTCTCTCTCTGACACAGGTGCTGTTAACAGCACTTTTTTCTCACCTCTTTGCTCATATAAACTTTGTTAATTAATGAAGTCTCACTTCGTTTGGAGACCCTGACTATGCAACTTCTTCTCACAACTGTCCGCCAAATTTGCTGCGGTTTCAGGGTAAGTGAGGGTACTTTGGGGTAAGTGAGGCCACTTTACTGAACAGAAGTAGGCTATGTTGGCAGCAATTTGCATGCAGTTGTACATTTTTCTGGAAGAATATTGGTATGACTTCTTACGATGTTATAAATATGAGTTGCTGTGGCGACTTGTGATAGCACTTCCCTGTTCTAACCTCCTGGAATGAAGTTGGGGGAAAATGGAATTGCAAACAGTGTTATCAGTGATTTAGCATGTATCCTCACAACAACATGGAAGAGGTGCTGGTCCAAATGAAACTCTAGATTTTTGCAGTCCTATTTAGTCATCCAGATAACACAGGCTTAAACAGTTGCAGATGTGGATGAAGTGTTCTGGATAGACACAAACGGAAGGAGAAAGCCACATGTGAAAATGTAGACTGAGCTGCCTTTTCAGCAAAACTATAGAGCTACATCAACCCCAGTTGAGCTGAGATGTTACTATAGCTCTGTGTGGGATTGTGCCGCAGGGGCAGTGCAGCTGCGCTCAGGGAGATGTGGGAATGGCCTGCTCTGCCAGCTCAGCCTCTGTTCCAGAAGCATAGGTCTGTCTTAGTTCAGGTACCTGAGTGGGGTGTCACAACACTACATAAATAAGGCTTTGATGTGAGACACTCTGTTCACATTCTTACAACTCTCACTGCTTTGTCTTTGTATTTTCATCTCTTCAATGGCGGAGGTCTTGTGTATGCTTTTTTGTGCAGTTATTAAAGCGATGTCATTATGCTTCTTTTCCTTTCAGGGGTTGTTAGTGTCGAGATTATAGTATTTTTTAGTAATTATTGTATTGTGAAGTTATCAGAAAGCATTTAATCTGAAGAATATGATCTCTTGGATACAAACACACCTCTGAATTGAGCAAAATAAGTTTTGAGTTTTGGAATAGCTGCTTGTTTCAATGGAAGAAGCTTCTTCATCAGCAGAAGCTACTGGTGATATGCAGTGTTAGCAATAAGCCCCTAGGGAAGAAAGGAAAGATCAGTAATGCTGGCAGCGGAAGCAGTTTTTTCTACATGGCTTTAAGGATATATATTTTTCTCTTGCTCCAGTGTGTATATTTACAATGTGTTAATTCTTGAGAATTTGTGTGTTGGAGTTAAAATGCAGCTTCAGACAATACAGCAACATTTTTCAGTCATCTCTCTCGCTGAAGTATAAAAGCCTCTGAGGTTAATATTGTATTTTGTATTTTTATAGTTTCCCAAATCTTCTATATTCTACAAAGAGTGAAAAGGAGAATTTTTGGACTTTGTAATTCTAATCCTCTTTTATGTTGGTCACATGTTCTCTTATCTTTCATAAATACTAAGGCAGTGTTGGTCCTAATAGTCAAATAAAAATTATATCAACTAATTTAAGACTCAGTGTTGGAGTTTTGGTGCCATTCTTTCCTTTCTGAGTTCCATTCTTCTAGTAGAATAGAAATTAGCAAGTGAGGGGAAGATAGGGGATGGTGCAATAAAAAAGCTGGAGTGTTTTTGAAAAACAAAAAGTGTGTCACTTGGCTAAAGCAGGAAGAGACAATCAAACATATTTTATTAAATGTAAATTGAAGAGAACAGACTTGTAAATGCTGTCTTCATATAACCCCAAGTCAATGAATGACTTGGTACCAAAGGCTTTGTTTTCATTTCTGAAACTGATGCCTCAGGCTAATTTCTGAAGGCAGTCATTCATCCAAATGGGACTTGCACATCAAAATGAATGGGGTTTAGTCCTTACCATGAAAGAAGGAAAGACAAAAACTGTGTGGAAAGAACAGGTTTCTTCTCTTTTCCTTCCTTCTTAAGAAAAAGATTTTGCTTTGAATTGCCTTTATTAATTTTGTATTGAATTAAGCATACTGTCAAACTTCTTGTCCACTTTGCTCAAAACAGTATTTGGCCAAGTTGACAGCTAGTATAAAAGCCTTTACTTGAGCCCAAATCATCTTTTCATTGCTGTTCAAGTGCCTTAGAGAATATGAAACAAAACTGAATAGGTTGCCTTTTGTAACTATTAATGAGCCTTCTTTCTACGTATGTAGACCGTCAGAAATGGTAAAACATCTTAAAACATCTCTTACCAATTTAACGTTTCTTGACACTGCCAGATCCCATCACTTTTTGGCAATCATTCACGTTATGTCAGTTTTAATGCTGTTAAACACAGTACAGGATTTCCCTTGGCTTTAACCTACATTTAGTATTTGTGTAGTAACTTTTCTTTAGCATGAATGAAAGCCACTATTTCCTTATGTACTTTGTAGCTTATTTTTATTTTTCAGTCACATACTGTGTTGTAACATTGTTTCATTTTATTTGACTTAATCAGTAGTTATAACAGTTTAAATAAGTTCATACCTAGCCGAGGTGTATTTTAGGTAAGTAGAGTCTAAATTAGCTTATGAAAGAGACAAACCAAGTCTCAATTCCAGGAAGTGCTTGAGAATGTCCTTAGTTTTCAGTCCTTAACTCCTGTTTGAGACCTATTCAGCTCAAGTTTAACAAAGCATTTAAGCATGTACTTAAGCTTTGCTGTTCAAAAATCACAATGTAAAAATAGGTCAAAGCATGCCAACAACATTTACACTTGATTTTGTTTGTCTTACGGTTTTATATACTCTGATAATAATTTTTACTTATAGCACTGCTATCGAGACCATCAATATACTTAAAAATTATAACTCAATAACTAAGTAAAAATAACTCCTAGAAGCTAGTTCTTTAAGTAAAACACACCAGGAGACTCACAAAAAGTTACGGGTGCTCTCAACATTGAGTTGTCTCAAACAAACTACTTAATGCTGAATTATGGATTACATCTAATAGCAAAATAAGTAAGCGAATGTTTTAACAGACTACTTCTGCCAGGCTAGCTTTTTCCCCAGGCTTCTCTTAGGCTGGATAGGAATCAACTCTCAGAAACTACATAAATATGTCTGTGTGTTGCTGATTTGCTCTGGTATGTCTCACTTACTGTCTTCCCGGTTTGGGAGGCTGGCGGGTCAGCCCCCTCTCTAAAATGCCATAACTGAAGGCCTTTGAGTTTTGCATACTTAATCTGAAACTTTTTGTATTTCACATTTCTTTCTTATTATTTTAAATATGCTCTGTTTATTGTTAAAATCTGTACCTTATACTGCAGTTGGTATTTTTGCAGCAGTGACTGCTTTGAATTGGCTTCGTTTTCGTTAGACAATGGGTAGCAAATCACCATGCTGAGGAGTTTCACTAACATCTATGTTTTATAAATACATGGCCATTATGTATTGAAGTATGCTACTTTAAAAATAGTTCTTTTTATATCATTCTCATGGTACAAAAGAGAGAATAAAAGGTAATTATGTGATGCTTCACAAATCTGTATTTAAAGTGATTAAAAATCGGGATTATGTTTTCTATTGTGATTCTTCTTAGTAATGGCGATCAATAATGAAAATACACAAAGAAATGGAATTAAGTATTCCACATTCTTTTGCACATCCGGTTTTTTCAATTGTCTCAATAACAGCTTAGATTTTCAATAACATTATTTGTTTATGTCTCTTTCGTGTTGCAGTTAATTACTTTTATAGTGATCAAAGAAGCTCAGGAATCTTGATTTACAGGTGCTAAACTAGACAGTTTACTTCTCACAGTTGCGGTTCTTCCTTGAATCGAGCCTATTAATGTTACCAAAGACTTAGAAGTGCTTGTGAGACTGGGGCTTACTTTCAAACCGAATGGAAGCTTTGGGAAATATTGGAAAAACTGAACATGAACAAGTAAGTTATTCTACCAGCATAGGCTATTATCCTGTTGCTGCCGTGTATTGGTTACAGTCATCAGGACTGCGCACATAAGTATTTAAAAGTCAGATGTTAGAAAAGGGCTTCTGTCAGCTCCCTCCATCTCAGTCCTGCCTGAGGGTGGGATTTGCTTGACCTAACTCCAACTGTCAGAAAATTAAGTGTCTAAAAAATATCAGTCAGCTATTGTGGCACAAAGACGACAGATTCACATGCATAGAGATTTATCAGCAGGGACCGTAGCTAGTGTCATACATCGACAGTCGAAGTAGCTTTAGGGGAAAGAAGAAAACAGAAGAGGAGAGAGAAAAGAGAGAAACTATCCCTGGTGGCCATCAAGGGGAGAAGTGACAAGATCCACAGCTGAGCACCCCCAGGCCCCACTCCCATCAGCAGCAGGTGGTTTACCTACATACACTCACACACGAACTTCTGTAGTAATTATATGGATGTCTTCAAGACCTGCTCAAACTGCCAGATTTTATGGTCATGATGCTGTTAGTGCTGATGGAAGCACGCTTTGGGAGCAGGTGCTGCAACTGTTTAAGCTGTGTGCATGCACTTTATTTGGTCACTGAGTCACCAAAGTATAGGGAAAGGATGGAAGAAGAGTGACTCTTACACAGGTGGCAGTTGCTTCCCATAAGAATGTGCCATAACTGCAACATTTAAGGCTTGCAGATGTGAGGATGTAAGAATAACAATGGGGAAGTATTGCCATAAGGCTTTGGGAAAACACTGCTGTGGTCGCTTCAATGAGAGATTTGAGCTTTGACTGAAAGACAGGCTTCAGGGTTGCAAGTAGAAGGCCCTTGGTGGTAGAAAACAAAAAGATGCAATGCTACCTTGTGAAGGGGTGGACCGCCCCAGGGAGATGCCTGTCTCCACTGACTGCAGAGGGATTCTCATCAAAGTTTGTTGCTTAGCTTTTCATTAATGCCAGTTGAACCCTACTCCATATACACACATCTGGCAGCATGATACTTTTTAATGTGGAGTTATATATCTGCCTTCAGGAATCCTCACAGGCCATGCTCCTGATAATACTGTATTTTTTATGGTGTAGTTACAGCTGTCTTAACTTAGCAACTTTTCGTAGAGTACTTTTCTATCCAAATGACATATTCTGTAAGGAATTGACACTCCTCTAAAATGACCTGAGAAAATGGCCTTGTCCACACTCAGCAGTTGCAGCACTTCAGCTGTGCCAGGAAGCTGAAAAAGGCCAGTATGCAATAACTGAAAATTATGTCTAAATATTTCAGCAGCTCGTGTTGTTATGTCATCAGTTATATCTTGCTTATCCAGTCTTATTCCCGTAGGGTTTAATGAACTGCTTAGAGTGGTAGTACTTCAGTCCCATTAGCAGCTGGAGAGGTAGAACAATTTCAGTGGAAGGAAACCCTTCCATCACAGAAATAGTTACACAGGCACAATACGTCATGTAGAGCAGGACTAAGAAACCATTGTAGAATGATTTACTGACTACAGCACTGGGTTTTTCATTCTCTTCCCTGCCTTCTACCACCTGCTGTATCCAGTTTTTAAGTTTCTTTGACAGAGCATCACTCATGTAGATCACTGTCCTGTTAAGGTTATTCTGATATATTCCTTTTGTGTGGTTCCCTCTTTGAAGATCAGGCCCTTCACCCAAGTCCACAAGGTTGAAGAACTTCCTGCTGCTCTAGCTGTGATCTCTAGTTAGGAGTGAAAGGACTAGCAGGAATAAAACTAGTCCCCAGGCTCTTTAACATACAGTACCTCAAATATAGTCAACTGGTTTATCTAATCCCAGTTCTTGTACTGCTCATCTCTTCTTCATTGAAGTGGCTACTCTCATCTTTTGTTGGGTGCTCCATTAATCTGTAGTTCATACTACCTCATCACAAACACATGGATGCCAATGTGCAGTTGCATCTGGGAATGAAGCTCTGACAGTCAGATTGAGATAATCAGGAATCCACATATCAATCATTTTTATCTGATTTGATGACAGCTTCTGTTCCCAAGAAGTACAGAGGTTCATTGTGTCTATCAGCAGTAAGGCGTGTTCTTGATCACCAGCAGTGATCTTGCCTGCTTTATCTGAAATGTGTAGATTATCTTCAGCAGTCACGTAGCGGCACTTTTAAAAGCATTTTTGTCAAACAGCTATCAGTTTTGCAGGTATAACCATTTAACAGAATAATGTTTTTTGACATTTTAACTAAGTTTGAAAGCATCAAGCACCAGCACTTGGATAATGACACTGGCAGGAATGTTTTTACCGCATTAGATGCCAATTAAATTACTGATTTCATAATTATAAATCTGCATGTTACAGTGGATAATTAATGTTGTCACACTCAAGCTGAAATACTTTATATAAGCGTAAGCTTTTCCTCTGCTGATTTGCTACTTCAGGGACCAGAAAATATTGCATGTAATTTCTTAATATTTGAATACATACCTTTTAGGATTCCTGCTCCTGCCTGCAGCCATAGCAGCATGCTGTGCTATATAATGGTGCAGTGTAGTGAGTGTGGATGGTGTTCAGAAGTATTGTAATGATCTTCAAGGAGAGAACTGTTCCTATAAAATTAAGACTATATTTGGGAGCAAAAGTACCCAAAGCGTTTTAAAATAGTTGCCAGACAAATCATTTTACCAATAAGAAAACCTGTTAGAAGGAAAGGTGGTTGGCAATTCACAGTAGCAAGGACTTGGTGCAGAATATTTTATTTGTTACTGTGGAGTTGCTCTAAATTATAGAATAGATGGTGGAGAGATAGTCTTTCAATAATGTCTTCAGTTCTATAACAGTGAAGCATAATGTCCCAAATCTTCTCAGCTTCAGAGTTGTGCTGAAGCTGATTGGTTTGTAAATCACATTAGTAAAGGTCTAGGACCTGACCATAGAACACAGGAAAAACTATAGATTAAAACGCTGTTGTCCATCTTTGAACGTAAAATAGGGTCTGATAATTTTACTTTTTTTTCCTCAGAAATAAAAACTTCATGATAGTTGACCTTGTATCATCACAGTCATTCTACTTGTAACCGACAGGTGTGTTCTGTTGATGTGGGCTAGGAAACGGGAGGCCAAATTTCAAGGCAATTCCCGTCTTCAGGAATTTTAAGATCACAGCTCCCTCCAGCAGGAAAACACTGGCAGACTAATGGGCTTTCTCTGAGAAAGCATCTTCCAGCTCTCTTATGTAGTTGGGCCACACTGAAACCAGGAATGTAGAAGTGGCGGGGCTAGAGGAAGAATAAGTATAAAAGACCCATTCCTGGTTTAAAATTGAAAAGACTCTTAGCCAGGTATGGGATTTCAGCCACTGTTCTCACAACTCTTTATAACTCTGTTATTCAATATTGTTGTATTAAAAATATACTACAATTGCTCTCAGCATGGTCATAAAAAAAAAATGAACCTTACCTGGGCCTATCCAAAGTTGTACATTCAGGTTTTTAAGGGAATCAGGCATGCATGGGAGCAAAATACAATCAGAATTTGCTCCAGGCCATTTGTCTTCACCATCTACAGCTTCTAATGCAGCTGCCCTGCAGCATGCCTATGAATGTTGTTTTACTTTCCCAGTTCTTTCGTTTATTTAGTTTTCTTTCTTTACCAAATCACAGAATTCTGGTCATAAATGAGAAATACTTTTCTCACTGCTCATTAGAATCCTGAACCGTCGAAATACTAGGTTTGAAATTGTGGAATCAAGAGACTACCCAGTGTACATGACAGTGGAGAGTGGTATCTGTTGACTCACTCATTCGTAATTAGACTAAAGGAAACTGAAGTAAATATTTTATGATGTTATAAATCTAAAAAGATGTGTTTTTATCAGTTTATGACTTTATGATAAAATGAATTAATTTGGAGAGGGGAAAAGTGAAAATAAAACTAGTCTGTTTTGACACAATTTTTCAGTACTAAAATGGAGAAAGTGTGACACTCTTGCAAAAATGTCTGTATTTTCTTTATCAAATGTACTAGAAAGGTGGTTGTGATGCTTTTGTGAGTAAATAGGAATGATACAATGACTGATTATTCCCAGTTTTCTACATACATATACATTCTCTCTGTTTTACTTTAAACCAGCTTTGAAGCTTTTAGTTGAAAGATTTAGTCCTGGGAGGGCATTATGCCATTAATAATTTTGTAGTCCACAACTTTTAAACTTGAAAACTAAACCTATTTTCGATTATTGAGACAAAAACAACGCTCTCTTTATAAATATGTATATACACTCAAAGTTAATCAGTTCACTGTCCTGAAATTAGCTGACTTGTTTGCCTTGGTGTGTCGCCAATTAGCAGGAACCCAGGGATACTGTCAGCTGACAGCTGGAAAGAGATCCCAAGCTCTGCAGCATACGGTTCGCTATGTTGTACAAAACCCTGAGCTCTTGGTATTAATGCTTTAATATTACTTATTAGAATTTTCATCAGCAATCTGTCTGCTACTTTGTAAGGAGCAAAAGATACTACTAGAACCCTGCAAGGAGCCGTTTTCATCAAAATTGTACTTACTTAGGTGTTTGGAAAAGCGGCTTTTTAGCTAGTATTCCTAAAGAGGGTTGGTGAGGAGAAAAACAGAACAAGAGAAATCACAGCACATAAGCAGAATGGGGGCAGAGGGAAAGAGAAGGATCGCATTTTAGTGTCCAGAAAGCTGCCTAATTTAGAATGATTTCTGAATAGAACAACTTTAGAACATTAATAAAGGGATTTGTTCGTGGAAATCTAGCTTTAAAAGAAAAATACGTACTTTAAGAACTACTTATTTATTATTACTTAATGGACTTGAACTTTTGAGGTCTAAAAGTGGATTCAAACACCTTTTTCAATATGTGGTTATGAATGATTGACTTTTTTCTAGCATAGAATATACATGCACAAATAAAGTTTACTGACATAACAAGTATAATATAGAAACACAGTTTGCTTCTTTTAAGATTTAGAATAAAACAGTTTTTTCCTAGTTTAATTATGCTTGCAATGCTGGATAAATAAAACAAAATCACCTAATAGGATCAGAAAGTTAAGCCCCACAAGAATAAGCAACGCAGAAGATATGGTATTTATTGTCCATCCTTAAATTTATTTTCCTCTAGAGAAGAATATATTCTAGAGAATATATCTTCTGTATAATCTTATATGTATTTATATTGAGAGAATGCAATTCTCCTTATATTTCATGTAAGATCCATAAGAGCAACGCTGTTGTTGCACACTGCTGAGTTCCCTGCCATGACTGGGAAGGAGCAGCAGTCACAACCTACCGCACGCGGTAGGGCTGAATTCATAAATATAAGAGCTCTGTGAGAATTCCACATAAACAACTCAAGATTAGTATTGATCTATTTTTGCATTATTTACAGTTGCCCTTGAATCCATGTGCATAGTTTCAATGGAGCTTAGCTGCATTACAATTCAAGCTAAATATCACATTAGAAGCTTCCCCAGGGAGAAGAGCTTTCTAAGTACAGTAATAATCGAAAACACATATCTGTGGAGTGCTAAAGATGACTGTATAACCTCCTGTGTTGGCTGCTGCACAGGTTAACGCATGACTGTGCAAAGTAATAGATACTTGTTGGTAAGGTAGAAGCGATATGTGTAGTTAATGGACTAAAATTTAAATTGTCACATTTCTTCCTTTGTCTGGAGAATTTTCATCGTTGAATTAAAACATTAGGAGAATAATAATAGAAGTGAAGAAAACATTTTTTTTGCAGAAAAATTTGAAAACAAAAGTGTGATGGGAGTGAATGGCCTTGCATATTTCAAAGGCTTAAATATGCTCCCTCTGGCAGTGCGCTGGTGAAGGGCAGATAACAATGTCGCTGTTTTCGTTAGGGATCACAATCACTGTCGCAGAGCTTTTCTTGTGCTGTCTGCAGCAGCAGAGAAGAGTGCAGATTTGAAATCAGTGTTATCTGTCAAGAAAGATTTCTCTGTGAGTTAGAGTGTTTTGAAACGTACACATCCCTCATTTGAGTTTTGGCAGTTGGAGCAGATCCACAAGCAGAACTGCTGCATCAGCACTTTCCCTGGAAAAGCTACACCAAGGCAGTAGTGTAGGGTTAGGGAAAATTTTACTGCCATGTGTAAGGAAGAAAGGCCCAGGCGAGCGGATGCAGCCACATAATCGCTCCACAGGTCTGTGTGCATATCAGCAGTTTAAGGTGGTAACACCGGTGTCAGCCAATCTTCTTGATGGAGCAACTGGAGATGCAATGCTGGCACCTCATCGTATCGCTTCTTTTCTGGATGTGGTCGGCTTTTCTGTGTGCAAGCTGGAAGGATAATGGTCAGCAGAACAGCCTGTCTCTGGGATAATTTTTCTGAAGGATAATTTTCTTTCTCAAGTTATGTTGGCTTTAGGGGGCGATATCTGTTGCAGTGTAACTAAGAGCAGCTCCAGTTTTCTGGGATACCCTGAGTTACAGATACAGGAAAAAGGCAAGTTTATTACTGGACAGGATTATATATAGTACTTAACTTGCTAGCATGGGGCTCATTATTTTTTTTTAATAATGGATCGTTACTGAACAAATTTGTATAATACAAAACAGTGAAGTTGTTAGCTCTGCATTTATAATGTCATTATAAAAACAAGTAGAAAACAGTAAGCTGAACAGATCTGTCATTTCACTCAGTAACATGATGAAATTGGTATGAGTGTTCATATAATGGCTTCCTTTGCTTAAACCAGAGCGCCCTGTCTTTCTAGTCCTGATTGTTTTCCCTACCTTTCCAAATCCTTGTAGCCTGGGACCTTACTTCCTCCAGATCACGGACCTTGATGCATTTATACTTCCATTTGGATGTTCCTAGTGATACTTTGGAAAAAGATTCAGGTCATATTTCAGAAAACTAAATTTATACGTTCATATGTAAGTGTCCGGATGAACTAGGTGTCTCACTATTTTCAATAGTTCATTAGTCAAAAGTTTAATAGAGACATCCTAGAGAGCTAGGAGTAGGGATTTACAGCAGTCAAAAACATCAGCACTGGTGTAAAAATATCCTCTCCTTGGCTGTTTGGCTTCTTCTAATATTTCTTATTAAAGATTTCATTCAAGACTTTACCTGGTATCAAAGCCCAGAGGGACTAGTCCTTGTTTTCAGGGCTACAGGGTTGGCTTTTTTGCCACAGTCAATAGAAATGACTAATAAAATTCATCTTTCTTAAACAGAAGTCACTAAGTGACAGTTTGTGAGAAGAACTATACTATTGGGATATGCTGCTGCAGGCAAAAAAAGAAATCCATTTAATGTAGAGGCTCAAGAAAAAATGACAGTCTATTCTAAATAAACTTCTTTAGTACAAAACCACATTTTTGTCCATATTAAAAATCAACTAACTTCTCTTAAGGTTTAACCATATTTTGTGGGGTTTGAGTGTTCTCTGATCTGCAAATCTTCAGCACTTAGACTTGGGAGAAGTTGGCTGTCATGTCACCCAGTATTTGGATAGTGAGAGAACTGGGACAAAAGTATGCCTTGCTGCCTGTACTCCTGGAGAGAGGTACAGGAAGGACAGGAGAGACTATTGTTTTTAGGTATGTCTCCTCTTCTGTTTGGCTTAATTCTGATCCCAGGTGCCTAAGACTATGCTAAAAGACTGGGAAGGAGAAAAAAAAAAACCTACAGAATTTGTCTATGATGCTGATACCCTTGACTTGAGACCAATGGATTCACTTTCAGCAGTTTTGAGGACCTGAGGCTGAACAGTGCATGTACACAAATAAATAGGTTCTACTGAGAAAACTTGAAGGCATGGCCATGCATACACTGCTTCTGGAGTCAACTCAAATGCTTTTGCATCAATGTTGTCCAACACATGTAACTCCAAAATTGTCTTTAGGCAGGAATTGGAGCAAAGGAGATGGCTATCTGTACCCTCAACTTAGACAAGCCCCTTAACTGTATGGCATTTTTCCTTCCCGGAAGCCACAACAGCATTATACTGTTGCTTCATCCTAAAGAGTTATGACAAAGGAATCGGCTAAAAGGCCTTAGAAAGTCAAAGATCATGAGAGACTAATACTGACCCCACCACTATTAACACTGCATTTGTAAGCTAGGAGATTTGAGACTGCTTTCTGCGGACCAGACTGTTCTACAAGGCAGTGAAGTCTGACAGTTTGCAAAGAGTCTCTCGCACACCTCCAGGGCACATACTCACCATTAGCATCAATTTCCATATTCCTCGAGTGTGATGATGAGCTTCGAATGAGGTTCAGATTTCCCTTATGAAGCTGAGTAGCCACATTGCCAAGAAACCACAAAGGTTTACCTGGACATGGTGGGGAAAATAGCCTTTCGCAGATATAGGAGACTAGTTCTTCTTTCGGTGGGAGGACCAAGAAATACTCCTATCCACTGAGTTCATTTCAGTTCAGAATTATGTTGGAGTTAACTATGATCTGTGGCAGAAATTAGTGCACAATTAGTTTTAACACCCCAGCCTATGCAGATATCAGTTTCATTTTCTGATTTGTTTTTCTGACTTCAGTCGTTTTTTCCCATCCTCTTCTTTGTTTGATTACACCTTGTCAACTTCATTTCCCCTGCTTCCTCCCTGCTCACTCCCTTGTAGGTTCATTGTAATTTACTGCTTATGTGACAGCTTTGTGCTCATGTCAGTGCTCCATGCAGGAGCTTCTTGATACAGTTGTTGACTAAAGACTGTATCCTCACAGTTAATGCTTTAACTTTAACCATTTTTTTCACCAGTGGGCAGCACAGAAGATCTAGTCTTTCTTTTTCTCTTTACATGTGTAAGAATGTTGTTCGACATACTCTGAAAGTGGATATCTCCGACTTCAGTGTTAGTGGAAGAACTCACGAGTCAACAGTTAAAGAGCTATTTTTGTACTGATACTAAATTGCAATTAAGCACATGTACAGAAACTATATAAATTCTTACAATGAGTGATATTTTTCTCTAGGAATAGGTCAGAGATGCGAAACACCCAGAGTATACTTCTACCTCTTCACAGCTGGCTTTTAATACTGTATTTACTGTTTTGTAAAGATGCAATAATACTAGCCAAATATTGTCTAAGATGGCATAAGGGACCTTTAAAGGTGTGCCATTCTCATCAAAATCATCTCTCACCAAGTGCCGTAGTTATAACTCCAGATGGCAACTAAGTCCCACGCAGCCGCTCACTCACTATCCCCAAGTAAGATGGGGGAAGAGAATTCTAAGAGTAAAAGTCAGAAAACTCGTGAGTGGAGACAAAGAGTTTAATAGGTAAAGCAAAAGCCAAGCGCACACAGGCAAAACAAAGTAAGGAATTCATTCACCACTTCCCATGGGCAGTTAGGTGTTCAGCCATCTCCAGAAAAGTTGGATTAATCACATGTACAGTTACTTGAAGACAAATGACATCGCTCAGAATGTGCCCCTGCTTCCTCTTTCTTCCTCCAGTTTTATATGCTGAGCATGACACCACATGGTATGATATACTGGTTGGTTGGAGGCAGTTGTTCCAGTTGTGTCCTCTCCCAACTTCTTGTGCACTCTTTTCTGCAAGGAGCAGGAAAGGCCTTGACACTGAGAGCCCTGCTCAGCGACAGCTAAAAGATCTCTGTGTTATCAACACTGTTTCCAGCACAAATCCAAAACATAGCCCCATACCAGCTAATACAAAGAAATGTAACTGTACCCCACATAAAACCAGCACAAGTGAGATATTCTTTTTTAAATTAGTCTTTCATGCTTTAAGCTTAAAGCTTGTTGAAACAGTTCTGGTCAGGGAGGTGCCTTGTATAGAACATGGACTTCCTTGCTTTAGATAATTAACTGTCATCACAGATTTTGTCATTTTATACATCATATTCCAGGCTCCATGGAAGTTATTTGAAGAATTCATCTTAATATGTTTTTAGATTGCATTGGAAACCTATAATGTTAATTGCTGCCTTTAAAAGCTATCGGACGGTGGCTTCCTTTCTATGAGTTTTCGATAAGGTGGTCCAGAACAAAAGAAAGAAGTAGTTATCTGCCAACCAATCTCACAAAGTCTGTATTCACTGTGTAAATGCTTGCTTTGTAGAGCTAAACCAGATCATGCAAAAATTCCCAGCATATCCATGAATAAGAAATACATTTTGGCTCATGTATTATTTATTGCTGCAAAGCTTCTGCAGTTTTTATTGGAAAATAGATCCTAGTTTATTAAAAGAAGAAAAATTCAATAATCAAAATTTTTTCGTTACATAGTTTCATTATTCAGCTCTATTCTGTTTGCAAGTGTCATGTTAGACAAACCAAACTTGCAAATGTGCATGTTTCTAGCAGCTGGTATTGGAACTGAGGTTTTCCTTGGTACAATGGGGAAGAACTCCTTGGAGTCCTGCATGCAATGATAGGTGCTCCAGCTGTATCAATTTGGCTTCACTGGACCATGGACTGTATGTGCATGCTGCCGTGCAGCTCTGTTTCATGCTACCCAGTCTCTTTGCAGCTTCATCTCCCTTTTTAAAAATACGAGTAGGTATAAAACAGTTGCCTGTTTGGTGCAGCTTGAGTGGTGGACAAAGCAGAAGATTGCATATGGGTACACAGCATAGAATTTATCTGATTTATCTGTGCAAGTTGCATTTCACTTCATGGTAAGCTTGTTACGCTGTATTTCTGGAGCCTATCTATTCTACACAAAAGTGTCAGTTTTCTTCCTGAGGAGAAAAGCTGAAATAACTAGAATACTGTTTCCCAAGTATTTACCTGCCTTTTGAAGTTATGAAAGCGTGTTCAGAGAATATAACAGAAAGGAAGATAAAATGCGAGTGATATTACAGAACTATCTAAAAAAAAAAGTAGAAACAATTCAGTGAGTACTAACCTTTAAATCCAATCAATCCCACAACAGTTTTGAAAAAAAATACTGGAGTTTTTTTAGTCTTAATGTTTTGTCAAAGATTCGTAGCCACCTTAAAGGAAAAGAGAACAATTATTGTTCCTTTGAGGGCATGTACAGTAGAACACTAGAATGTAAAAACGGGTTTTCTGTGTTGTGTAATACTATTCTGGTAGGGGAAAAAAAAGCTTAAAAGAAATTAAATAGTTTGGGTTTTGGTTGTTGGGGTTTTTTTAAACCTATGATTCAGTGAAGAACATCTTGCAAAGCCTTGTATTACTTGTTACAGGTGCTTTTTTATGATGATTCATAGCTGTGACAATTCAGCCTACTGATATCAAAACCACTTTGTGCAAATGCTCTGTGCTCCATTGTTACACTGACGATATGCAAAACCTTTCTGATGTCACTCAGGATGTTCCACTAGTTGAAATTCGAAATTTCTAGCTTCAGTCATCTATGTAATCAATACATTTTATAAAACAACATACTCAGACTGTTTTCTGCTGTTTGAGGCAGCGCTGGCGTAAGGAATGACAGTGGTTTTGAGGGTTTAAGTTTAAAAGTGTTTTCACTAGTTGTTGTGGAAAACTACAATTACGTTTCTTTTGTGTTTGCATTCTGAGTATGTTACAAAATCACTATAATTATGTAGGAAAGAAAGTGATGATTATATGGTCAAATTTTTACATTTCAAAATTATAAAGATATTATAATGTTACATATCTGAGTTACTATCATAGAAAAGTGAAAGATAAGAGTTTCCTTCAGGCCTTAAATGAGGCTGGTTGTGGTTTCTTTCAGGTCAACCTCTGTAGGATGCAACCACTGCAGTAAGCCCTCTAGAGTCTACATGATGATCACCAGGGATGATTTAGGCACCTATTAGGATTACAAGAAAAATAGCTTCGGAATATAACATCCTTGTATAAAAGGTATTAAATTAGCAAAAACCAAGAACTTCTGAAACACTGAAATTAGTCTGAATTTGTTTATCTGGCCTGGCAATCACTGCAAATCTCACCCCCCAGCTAGATCAATGACAAATTCAAACAAGAATCTTCTTTGTATTATTTATCAAGAAAGAAAAGCATGTAAGCAAATTTGGTATATATATGTGTTTATCTGTTGCCTGAACAGGCAAATTAGTTTTTCTTGAACAAATTGCTTTCATAGGTTGTTTTCTTGGATAATAAATGTTTTACACCTGTGACACTGGTGAAAGATCTTTTTTAATGAAAAATACTCTTTGACCTGACCATGCTATGGGTTCCAGTTCTATCAGGGTGCAAGATTATGACCAAGGAGAGGAACATAGTACAATGCTTTCTTTAAATAGTCATAGCTGTGACTCCCAGCCGAGGTAGATTCCCAGCTTCTAAATCAAACAAAGTGAATCCTTCTGACAAGTGGCAGGCAAGGACACTGAGTGCCTGAGGCTTTGCTCTCTTCAGTGGGGAGAATAAGTGTCCTACTTAAAACTACTGCCACATAAGCAGCCCCACTGTGTGTAACTTTTGAGTCGTAGATGGGAGATAATGTCAAATAAATCGTTCAACAAGTGCTTTGTTTGGGAAATGGAACCCAAAAGGAAATGTCAGAAATTTCTGTCTTTGAATGGTTGGGGTTTTTTAACGGAACTCTTGTTTGAAACCTTTTTTTCTTCTCTCTTATCAGCTTAGTTTTCCCTGTAAGCGTAGACTTCAAAATTTAACTGGGAAAAAAATACAGAAAAGCTTCTTTTCTAATGTCAAGATAATCTTTTAAACATAAAACCCAGAGGATAACGATATGAATGCTACCTCAAAAACTGGGTCACTTGTCACTCTTCTTAAGAAAAGTTATATTCCATTCCTGCAGTATATCAGAAAAAAACCCCAATACTTTGATAGGAGTAAAAAAAACACTGCTAAAATAGTAGGATAGATTTTAACTTATTTTTATTATTGTAATCCACCTTGTTTCTCTGAAGTTTTCCTCTGGAACATTTTTTTGAGGAATGAGCCAAGTAAACGCTTTTCTACTATTGTTTCTTCCTAAATGCCAGTAACTATATTTGTGTCTGGAGTCATAAAATTATCTAGCTTGATTCCCAAATACTGCCATGGGGTTTGGAGGCAACTAAGAACTTTTCCAGAACACCTTCTCTTGCCCTCTCGTTATCCTTATGACAATGATTATCTCAATCTATAGAAAGCACAAGCACAGCGGTGAATTTCTTATGCCCTTCTTGCACTTGGTTGGCTCTGGGTATAGACACTGAATGTACTTACATGTTAATTCAGCAGTTCTACTGCCCTTGAGAAAAGCTAAATAAAGTTTCAAAGTATGTGTGGGGAAAAAGCATTTCTTTGGTAAATGAATGCAGCATTTTTTAGGTCAGACCCTCATTAGTGGAAATCAATGTACCATCACTGACTTCCATAGAGCTATGGCAAATTACATCAGCTCAGAGTCTATATGCAGTGATGATATTTGCATTTGCTGAGGCTTTGAACAAGAGCTGTAAAGCTTTCGTATGGAACAGATTTGTTGCACTGGGAGTTCTTAAGATTTTCTGTTTGGAGTGCTTGGAATTTGCTGGTTTTCAGATTTTCAATAGTGCTGTAAAGTATCATATTATTTGTTCTGCTGGGATTTCCTAATTAGCAATTCTGAGCAGGAATTGTTTTGAATGTACTGTGAACTGCTGCACCTCTGTCTATTTTGCACATTTTAAAATTAATCTGTTTAATCAGAAATGTGTCGATAGAAATTAATTAAATGACCACAGCTGTTACACCTGAGTTCTTGAACCTGAAAGTTTGTCTATGCAAGTACTCATTTGAGAGGTATAGTCCATTTGCCTAAATATATTTGCAAATAAGATTATTCCTTTACCTTTCATCAAAACTAGTTTGAAAAGTGTAAAACTTTGATCCCTAAAATGCAGGAAAATGTTTCTCGTGAATTGTTTTCCTCTTTTTACTATCTCTAAGCTTATTTGATGGCAAATCATTGCTGTCCGTATGAGTCACTACAGGGTCTGTAACTGATGGGCAAGCTATGTTTCAGGAAAACAGGAGTAAAGTTTATATGCATGCTGTAACTTCAACAAGCCCAAGGACACAGACTTCTCTTCTGGAAAAGTAAAGTTTAGGTCCCTTGAACTTTCTGTCCCACAGGTTTCTAGAGAAGAGTATGGAAAAAGGAGCAAGCACTTTCTGGACACAGATCTTCTCAGACATTGATTTAAGAATGATTCTGTGTACTCCATAAAGTAGCCCTTCTAAATGGAATAAAAGTGCTACATTAAACTCTTACCTCATACATCCATCAGTCCCTACTGGCATTGAGACTGTATCTACCAAGGGCTAGAGGACATGGCTGCAAATACATCTATGCCTAGTCACTGTTTAATTCAGTTCTGCTTGTTGCAACTCCCATTGCCTTTGTCTCGCTGCTTCAAGAAAACCAAAGGTAGAAGTGAGAGATTAGCTGCAAGTCAGTAGTGTCACTTTAGGGTGAGCAAAAGCAGGTATAAGAACCAGAGCTGCCATTAGTGTTTTGGTAGGCACACACAACTGTTTCCTTTTTCTGGTATCCAGCTGCCTCTGGCATCAATTGCAATCTCTTCTGTTGTATGTGGAGTGGGCCTTAGCATCAGAGGAATGGCCATTGATTATCTTTTTGGGTTACACTTTGTGCCAGATTAACCCAGTCTACCAGTAATCCGTATCTGGTGTGTCATCCAAAATTCATTTAAGGGAGAATTGTAAGAAAACTAGAGAGCTCTCTCTCCATAAACACTTGCTTTGTAAATACAGTGTCTTGCTGATGGGTATTTTGTTTTGTGTTTTTTTCAGTGTTGCCAGTGCTCTTGATTTGATTGTAAGCACGGTGATATTTTGTGGTCTTTTGTAAGGCCAAGAGCCAAGTGAGCACGTAAGAACCTCAGTTTTCATTGAAGCATAAATTAAAATAGACCTCACATTGTAGGAAAAAAATAAAACCTAGAAAGCATGCCTTGATTGCACAGGGAAGGCTTGGTCACTAGAAAAGGGTGGAAAATAATGCCTTCTTTATCACAAAGGCCTTCCTATCAGCTCCAGCTGATGGAACACCACTAGCCAAAGACACTGATTCTTGGTGGTCTGTTCTAGAGGACCTGATGGTTTTTAGCAGAGCTTGTAAACACATGGGCGTGAAAATAACACAGAAAGTGAAAACAAACTGACCATGTTTTCATTTCAATTATTTTCTCAGTTTTTAATGAAATCTGCTTCCTTGATTATTTTTCCGGATCTGTCTTGTTTTTAAGCAGCATTGAATAAAGATCATATGTACATGTAAAACTGAATATCTGTATTTTGCTGTTCTCATTCTTACAGGTAACTACAAAAAGCAGCAGATCACCTTAGAGTAAAATGTAATCCTTTTTCTTTTTTTTTTACCGTGAGATAGGGTGGAAGCTGTCTGAGCAATATATTTTTCTCTTTTTAGCTTTAAGTAAAGTAAATACGACCATAGGGAGGAACTATCTTATCCCAATAGGCTTGATGCTGATCTCTCTTGTGCCAAAGTAAATCAAGAATAATTTTACCAATGTCAGTAGAGCCACATCAGTAAAATTCTAGTGGGACTACAGAATATGGCACAGTATCTCTGTAAAGAATAATGAAAGATTGCAGTGGGAATTGTTGTGCCTGTATATCTCTGCAGGAAATCACTGGAATTTGGTATTTTAGATGGTTGAATAAAAGAAACTTCTAGTTTTAATTAATCAAGACTGTGTTCATTAACCTGCCACGTGACAGGAGAACACTGTGAAACTTCAACCATGTCATCTGAGACTGGACTGAATACTTCTGCTGCGGAAAGGAAAAACGCTTCTCAAACCTGCTGTTAATACGATAATGGTTGGCAGCATTTGGGCAGGATGGGAACTGACATAAAAGCAAATTTGACTGCTGCTCTGTCTCAAACGTGGCTGTTATGTGGTATAGAGCAATTATTTCCGTGTGTGTTTATGAAGGAAACCAGGAAACGGCAAGATAATTTTGTTAGCACAGGCAACTTTTTTGCATTCTTCTTGGCTAACAGTGTCTTTGCTCAACGTGCAGAACTGATTTCTGAAAAAATGCCCATTTAGGCTGTTTAAACGACAGACTGGGTAGCAGTAGGCTGCTTTTATGGACTGTACAGATAGATACACAGTGCATCCATACCCACAGCGCTGCATCATGCCCTTGGCAGCTCTCCATCAACATGTCTGTGGAAAACTCCTGTTCCCCCACCATCTGTGGGCATTGCAGGCAGCTGCTGAGGCAGCCAGAAGAGAGGAGGGGTCAGGAGGCAAAATACTGAGGTCAAGGTACTCAAAACATAAGCCACTGTCATACTTGCATTTGGAATTTATCGACAGCCCTCTACAGTCTGCGCATCTTTGTAAGTCAGCTCAGGTCTGTGAAGTTAAGCTTACTTGAGGCTGCACTTCTTCTGGAAGACTGATGGGGCTTAGACTTTTAGGTTGTGCGCGTGCGATCTGCTTTGGGATTCAGAGTACTGCAGTGTGGGTTTCACTCTGAAAAATAAGAAAACCTTTCTTCCTAGCAATAGTCAGCATTTTGTGTGAATCATGTCTGCAAGCGGTGTTTGATCTGTCAGAGGAGCCAGGACTTCTGCTCAGCAGAGTCACCTGAGGGGTAAGGGGCCTCAGGACGCCTCTTGTCCAACCACTTGTTGAAAGCAGGCCAGCCACGCAGCAGGTAGCTCCACCTCGTCCTGTTAAGTTTTGAATATAACCAAGAGATTCCACCACCTTTCTAGGCAACCTGCTCCAGCTGACCACCTTCATGGTGAAAATACTTTACTTTTTCTTTGGCCAGAATTTCCTGTGTTGCATGTTGTGACTGATGCTTCTTGCTCTTCCAGTGTGCACCTTTGAAGAGAGTCTGGTTCTATCTCCACATCCTGAACTTAGGTGACTACAGACTGCAGCAAGGTCTCATTAGCTTTTCCTTCTTAAGGCTAAACAAACCCAATCCTCTCATCCTCTCCCTGTGTCATATGCTCCAATAAGGGGTCTTCTGGTGTTTTTTCTTGCCTCTTTTTAAAAAATCCAGGTAACTGGAATATTTGGAAGTTGCAATTAGGAGAACAGGACACAGGATCTAATAAATGGCTACCTAACAAGGCCTAACATTAAAATAAAGAAGAACTTGCCTATAAACTTGAGCTCCTGGATTAGGAAAGACAGACTACCCATGACATAGGAGTGAAGAATCCCTAATAGTGGTTTTTCAGCTATTGTCTCCCACTTAGAAATTGTGTCGGGCACCACATGGCGAGATACAGTAAGCAGCACTGAAGAGATGGAACAGATGATATTCATATGTATTCAGATATTGAAGCAAGGAACTTCCATAGCACTCATTATAATATGTGCTGATTTTACCCTCTTCCTTTTGCCCCAAAATAATTAGTGCAATGAATACACGTATTTAAATACATGTGAACATAGAAATACATATATTGTGAGAAATATCTTCATAGCAAGTGTCCTGTTTTTAAATGCAGGTACCTTATGAGCATTAATGAAATCTTTGGACAGGGTTGTTGATTTGTAGCATGCTGATTAGCATGTGTGAGTCCCAGGGGCCCTCCTCACCTTCTCTGTCACACAAATCTGCCAAGGGCCGCTATGTGTGGCAACCTTCCTTTGTCACCAAGCATGGCTTACCCCTCCTGCCAGGGCTGTGTACATGAGTGGTGTCATAGCTCCATCCACTTCTTGTAAACTTTTCCACTGTCTCTCATTTTAGTGTGATAGGCATTTCTCTGTACACAGGTGTGGATGCTGGACCACTGGCTGTTCCTTTTTCTGACTCTTGTAAGAAACAGATTATTTGCTGGAAAATTCACAGTGGCCTTGTATCTGCAGAGAGGTCTCTCCTCAAGAAGAAGTTCACTGTTTATTTCCTCCAAGAACTAGTGATTTCGTCATAAAACTGACCCTTTTCTATAGATCATGTGCAGAGCTCCAGCTGCTGTAACTGGCTATACAGTTGTGCTGATGTGCTGAGTTTACATTAACAGAGCAGCTACTCTTTGCTCAGATAGCACTTTGCACTGAATAACTGTTGTAGAGCTGGTGCTCAAGAACGCACATAAACTGCATGTGATGCCTACATAGTGTGTATGTGGTGTTTATACGGAATATGATGGATTAAGGATATATAGATGCTTTTCTGTGGTACTTTGAACAGTACTCAGATATGAATGAGGGGTTTTTTGTTGTACATACCTCTGTTGAAAGGTACTCTGAATTCTTGTTTTTCTTATTGAACATTTATTACAATAGAATCTTGTTATTTCAGACTACAACCTCAAGAGATTTACTGCATATTTCACAACTTTTTTAATGTAATTTTAGTTTGAGAATTTTTTTGACTTGTAACTTTCTTAGTGTAGAGACACTGCAATAGGTTGACACCATAGTAACACGTTACTCAGCATTGAATGTTGATGACACTTTTTGCCTAACAGTTAAACAGGAGAAACAGGAGTTTTGTGCTTGTTTTGAAACGCGGACACACTAGCACACTGTGTTTACCAGCCTCTACTACACAATGATGCAAATAGTCCAAGTCATTTTTTATCACACTCAGATTTCAGTTCAAAAGGAAAAAAAATGTATCTTTTTAAAAATGCATGTTACTAGTATTCAGTTTTTGGTGGCAGATTATCGAGCTGCTGAATGAATGAATTTCATCACGCAACTAAATTTAACTTGGAACTGAAAAGCTGGTGATGAACGTGGTGGTTATGATGACATGCCATGGTTTCACGTGTCTCTAAAATGTTTTGAATAACAACTGAATAGGTAATATGTGACATGTTAAAATTTGTGAGAAGTTTGTTTCCCTGAGGGTATTTGCACTTCATACATTTGTGGCAAGTGGAAAATGCAATCTATAGAAATAACTCCCAGATTTCATCAAGAGTTCCTGGACTACATGCAGTCAGCTCTGCACATCTATGTTGGAGGACTTTCTAATGCTACTGTCCTCAGGCAATCTGTCAGAAAGGTTTACCCCAGAGACACAGATACAAGAAGCTCTAGCTTCTTAGAAGTTAGGACAAACGGATTGTCAGAGTTGGACAGATGCCATAGCCATATCTGGCTCAGATTTCAGTTATTTCTTTTTTTATCTTCTGTCTCCAGTCACATAATTATGGCTTTCTGCATATATTTTCATGGCATTGGTAGTAAATTCATTGTTTTTGTAGGTACCAGCTCTGATGGTGACTTGAACCTTCCAGAGTAGCCCTGACAACGGCTTCCAGGACAGTCTCCTCACTGCCATGGAAGCAGCTAGAGCTGCTCTCTGTGCTGTTTTCACAGCAGTGTCTATAAGGAAATGTAGCCAGTTCAGTGCTTCTTATTCATCTTAACTTCATTTAAAATTCTGAGATACTAAATGCTTTAGAAAGACACACATTAACTGTAACATTATTAAATTACAATATCTGTATGTGGGCTTAAAATAGTATTAAAACTAAACAATGAAGTATTGTTCATTAGAACTTAGTCTGAATGACCTTTGGTGTTTAGATTTATCTTGGGTAGCTACTACTGCGAGAGATCACAGTGATAAGTAAAAGAGAAAGAACATCTCTCAGAGATTTAGTGTCTTCTGCCTCACTGTTGAAGCAGCAAGTATGATTCAGCTGTCATGGTTTAGCCTAACTCGTTTTATTTTACGTTGCCGTGGACCAGGTTTATGCACATGACCAGGTTTTATGTATTATTTGAGAGAGAGCAACTTTCATGTGTGACAAAAGAGGAGGTAACTTCTTAAAATGTAAAGTGCTTAGTGGCTAGCTATTTTCTGAACTAAAAAAAAAAATAAATAAAAAATGAATATTTCTTTTTAAATTCTGTATTTCCAGAATGGGCAGACTCTTGTCTTTTCTTCTGTTTTTATAAGCTTTCTTGCAGAATGCTTTCTTGTACTTGAAACACAAAAATATGCATCTAGCAGATTCAGAGAGGAAACCAGTAAACCGACAAGTTCATTATTAAAAAGAAACAGACATAAACTTCAGCACATCTTACTTTTTGGTGTGCCCTGATTTACGATCTTTAATATTTGGAGTCCACAATACTGGACGCAGCATAGGAGTGGGAACCAGCTCAGCCTGGAACAAGGTAAACTTTTATGCAGTGCAGATGACTCCTCTTGAATAGATTCTAATGAGAGACAATATCCTTTGCTTTGAATTCAGTGAGCTTTTGAAATGCTTTTAAGTCATCGAGTGGCTGAGTAAGGGGTTTGCTCTTTTAATGGAGAGGAATGATACATCTCCATCAATTGGTTATTCTCTAACTGGTTAGTCCTTCTCTCCTCCTGTCTAAGTGAATGGAGAAAAGGCAGGAGATGTGTCACAAGGGCATGTGGGAGTATGTGAGGAGTACAGCTGGCTAGGTTATGTTCAAACAACTGTGTAGGACAGAAGGTGTCAAGCCTGGCAATTTCTAGTCCCTCTCACCTATGGGAAGTGATGTCCATGTGAACTCTGGCCAGGGTGGTGCCCAGGACATGTGGGAAACCAATGGACTCATTTCAAAACAGAGCCCAGGAGCTAAGTAACATGATGCAAGTGGAAACAGTCAGAGAACTAGGACCTGGCAGCAATTCATGGACCAAACGAATAGCTAAGGCTTTGCATGCAGGAACTGCTTGGATCCCTACAAAATTTGCTACATCCCTATAAATAAAGCTCCTGGATATGTTTGAGTGTAGCTTATAAAGAAAGCAGCTAGAAGATTTATTTGTGTGTGTGTGTGTGTGTGTGTGTGTGTGTGTAAAAAGTGACACAAGTTACTGCTTAACAGTGTTCACAGAATCACAGAGTGTTAGCGGTTGG
>VWZK01002454.1:0-101354 GCA_013396935.1 Baryphthengus martii | reverse complement strand
TTGTGTCTTTCAGATATATTTTATGCGCCTTGGATATCAGAAAATGTATCTGAACCTCCTCACCGTTAAGGCAGATTGGGGCATGGCAGTTACCGCGTTAGCAATGTATTACTAACAAAGCATCCCGGCTTTGATAATGATATTTCACTGGCATTGCCCCATTAAAAAATAAATTAATTTCTGTCCCTATTCCCTAGTACAATAGCTAGCTGTCAACCCTATGCAAAGAAAGTCCTGCTTGCTCTTAAATGTTCCCATTTTTCCATTTATTTCCCCATAAATCCTCTTAGCATTTCAAAAGTTCTTTGATTCACTTGTGAATACAATGGCCTTTTATTTCCCTACACCTTGATTATGATGGAGCTTGCTGGAGTGGTTAAAGGATCTCTCCCCAGGGCATTTGTCATACTTGTGCTTCAGACAATGTTTGCACAATTTCCCTTTCATCCTTTTTCCCATTACCTGTGATTTCAACAACACTGAAGTCTCTCGCACAAGACCATCACTGGTAAAAAATCACTGTGTCTCATTTTGAAAGACATTTCCAGTCATTTCTTAATTGCATGCTTATATTTGAGAAATGCTCTTGGCATTTTTTCTGGAAGCCAATATCCTTCTGCAGGGCTGGTATCATCACTGGCATCAGTGTGACATCAGAGACTAACCTTTCACCAATGACTATGCCATGTACACACTCACCTGCTGTCTGTGCGAGCATGCTTAATAGCACTGCTGAAACGTTTTAAAGGACATATTCATTTTACACAGTTTAATCCAAGGTTCATCACATTTAAAAGTTTAAATGTTAGAGTGAAGGTACAAGATAGCTCCCAGAGCCTAATGATTTGCCTGGGACATCCTTTGATCTCCAGCACTTTACAGTCTGGAGATCTCCGTAATGGAGCTGATGCAACATGAATCAACATTCTCCTGTTGTTCTGTTGCACGTCCTTTTTTGTTTCCAATTGAGTGCAATGGAAGTGGGTACTGCTCATCTTTTAGTTCCCAGGGAGGCTTTTGGGATGCTGAGCTGCATCCCCTCTAGAAGGAGGCTGACCTACACAGCAGGACTGCAGCTCCTGCTGGACAGGCAGAGCTAGCCAGTGTAGCATGGCTTTGGTAACCGCCAAGTTTCCTGCTGTTCAAATGGGCCAATTATTTCTGATTAAATTTGAAGTGAGAAGGCTGAAGGCTCCAGAAACAAAATCAGTTCCCAGAGATGAATCACTATGTTACTAAACCTCCCAGTGTTGTGGAGGGGCACTTTGATTCTCTATAAAGCTGGACCTGCTTTGAGCTTATGCCCTGCCTGCTAATTAATAGGACCCTGGGCATGGCAGTTCAAGAGGAGAAAGTTGTCTTCTAATAGCTGGGTATCATTAATGCAGTATATGAAGAGAGACTTCCCAATGAATAGTTTCCAAGACTATTAAACATTTTCTTCAGTTTTGGGGTATCTCTGATAACCTGGATCTATCTGTCTCCTCTTCCCTGAAGCCTCTTTTCTTACTGCTGTAAAGCAATGAGTATTTCCAGTCTGTTTTAGGTTTGTGATTCAATCTAGTTTGTACCTGTGTCAATACAGTCACTTCATTGTGGATCTGTTGTGGTGGCTTGCCGTGCTTTAAGAGTTTGGCATTTCATTTAAAGGCTGTTCCCAAGTTATGGCCGGGCATACTCTGTGGTCACTGAGACCTCCAGTGCCAGGTCCTGTGAATAGGATATTTTAGGTGCTTGATGGTATCTTTTGTGAAACCACATGTTTAACATATAGGGTAATGTTTGCATGCAAAATAAAGCTATTCGGTTTAAAAAGAGAAGAAAAATAAAAGACACTTGCAACGCATTATGTGTTACATTCCGACCTGGCCCTACATGCCCTATTGTGCTCTGCAGGCCCAGACTGGCACTACCAGTGCTTTGCTGTTTCCCATGGCATGGGGCTACTCCACTGCTTTTGCTCCATCAGAGAGAGAACATGTGCCCCCCACCAATCAGCCCCACCTCCTCTCTCAAGCAGAGCCCCAGCAAAGTTTCCTGCAGTCAGAGCTAGCACAGCCTGTTGTTCAGACTGCTGTTGCTTCTTGATGCCTTGGTGCTGTCTTTTTATGGCCTTTGAGCTACAGTATAGCATTGTTTCACGTATCTCTGGCACTTCCCAGTTTTCAGCTATGTTCTATGATAGTGGTTTTCAGGAAACAGTCTGTTTGCATAAGTGCCTGTCTATGGAGGCAGAGGAAGGTTTGTTCTGGATGGTACAGGCCACGTAGGAGAAACAGCAGATGCAGCCAATCTGCTACACCCCAACAGCAGCTGGCAACTTCAGATACAGCACTCTTTTAGATTTCCTTTCTAAAGGAAGTTAAAAACCCCAAACCAATAGAAAACCCTTAAAGATTCACCCACTTCTGGGTAAGAGCTGCTTCAATAGGATAGCCCAGTGTAACTATCTTACTATTGCATATGACACACTGCTGCCATCCATTACAGTGTATAGCACCTCCAAAGCACTGCAGTGGGAATAAAGGCTCTGTGACTCCAAGCAGCCTCCTGTGGAAAACTACAATTCAGTAATATTGCAGCTGTAATGCAGTGACTGCTGGGGATAACAGGAGCTACAGGCTCCCAATGTGGGGTCATCATGACATTAACTTCATCCATGGCAGTGGGCAAGCATTGGACCAAAGCCAGCCAGGTGTTTTAAAACTAAGTCTTATGATCCGTTCCTCTTGAAAACATCATTTGGCTGAGTTGATGGTGGAGGTGTATTGCCATGTTTCCTGTCATTCACAGGTTTATTTAAAGCTAGTGATATACACTGTTAAGTAAGAGAATCCCTTGCAAGTGACAGAGGTTCTGGGAATATCGGGCCCTGACTCTTACACAACCTAGAGATACACAATTTTAGATATAGTGAGGTAGATTGAACATTGTGTTTATAAGTAATAGCATACTATTTAAAATGTACAGGAGAATTTCTTAGTGTTGCTGGAATAGTTAGACACCACCATAAACTTAGCAGCTCTCCAAGTAGACGTTATAGTCAATAGGTGTTACATCTTTTCATGTTTATTTCATTTAAATGACATATTTTCTTCTGGTGTTCTCTTCATGTGTTTGTTCAGTCTCCAAAAGCAGTGATTTTGTTATAAAGGGCTCTAAAACCAATTTTATTCTATAAAACAATGGCGACTCAGCAGAACTAAAGATGAAAAGAACTAAGGATTCTAGCGTCTGAATAAGTGTAAGAACTGAACTTTGTTGCAGTCTGAGGTTGCAATATGCATGTTTTAGGTTTTGACCTTTAGAAATATGTGGCGAAAGACACAATGTTCAGATCTTCCTTTGGATATTCATAGGCTCAGATTGATCATATAATTACATTTTTAGGCCAGCTACAGAACACATATGAAGTACAAATTTTAATCAAAACTTGCCACCATGCAAAGGGAAAACACTAGACTTTACTTCTATATAGCTGCTTTTTCCATGAAATCTCCAGAAAAGACTGGTGATTTTTTGGTTTCAAATGTTCTTCAGTAGTAATTTGAGATATTTTTAAAGGAATTCTGATTTCTTTTAGGGGTATTGGACAATTGACTTCTGAAAACCAGAACTTTTATGAATGTTTTGTGTTGTGGGGAACACAGTAAATCTCTAGTTCCCTTTTAAAATCTCAACCAACAAAAAGAAAATGATCTTTGGCTTGGTTCTGTTTTTCTTATGTTATCCATGGCTGAGATCCTGTTCCTGCTAGCCTCTATGTCAAAATGTCTATGGATTTCTTGGCACTAAAATCAGCCCTTAATTTTGCAAGAGTTATCTGCAAGGCATCAGCATAATTTACAAAAATACAGTGATTATTCAATGTGTTGGTTTTTTTTTTTTATCCCTGGCTCAGTATGCACCAATTTCGTTCTCTTGACATCTTTCCTTCCCCAGTTGGTGTTCTGAAAGTGGAGCTAAGCCACTTACAATAATTTTCTCATTCATCAGTAATTTATTCCATTGCTTTCTTCCCTTTACTGACCCCAGTGAGTTGCTTAGTTCATAGTTTTGCTTTTAAAAATTGTTTTATTCACAGCAAGAACAACCTCCCTTGATCTGTACTTTTGTAGAGACCATATCAACATTTATTCAAGAAAGCAAATGCATCAAAATAAAAGCTCAAGTTTATCTTCTCCAGTTCAGCTGCTGACCAAAGATTAGTGAATGATTTTCAGGCTTTTGAAGTCCCCAGTTCAAATTATTTGTCTACCAATGGAAAATGGCTACCTCAGAATAAGCATTTCATTGTAGCACTGTTATTTTGCTGAAAGTTTGGTCCATTCTCCTGGTAAGCATATGTTAACTTTATTGTAATATTTAAAGGCAGACAGAAATGCTTGAAATCCATTACCCTGGGAAATCAAAGTGGCAGACTGGAATCTATGTTACATATAAATAACACCTTTCTAAGACCCTTTTTTTTCCCCCACAGAGCTGTTCACAGCCTTTATTGTTTGCATCATCCCAGGATCTGCAGGGGATAGTGAGTGATACCGCTCAGTATCTCCAAAGAGAAAGTAAGAGCTTTGCATGGGGTCTAAGAAATGTGGCAGATCAGGAAATTAAGTGTTAAAAAAAACGACAACCCAATAGCTGAACATCAGACCCACAGGATAGGCTGTCCTCACTGTGCTAAGTCGAGGATACAGCAGCAAGCAAAAATACAGCTTGGTCAAATTATTCTGGTGATGGAGTAATGGTGGAAGGCAGGAGGAGCAGAGTATTTGATAAGGGAAGTGATGCTTGTGTCCTCATCCAAGCATTTCAGCCCTTAAGAGGGTATGAGAGTTTAATGTTTATTTAGAAGAACAGTAAGGTTTGCTGTCTCAGGAAGACATTGTTCTCCTTCAGCCATCAGAAAGGAGAAGTGCAGAAATTACTAGCATGCCAGAGCCTGACAGTGGGGATTCAGGGAGCCATTAGTTATTGCTTTGACTTGCTGTTTTTCCAAAGGCACCTGTCAGACCCAGCTGACACTTCAAGCATAGAAAAATATTTGGCACTAGCTGTTACTTATGAACATGTCTTACGTATTCCCTTTTCATAAATTTGCTTCATTCTCCTGAGGTTTGATATTATCAAAGGTTTTCCCTTCCAACGCAAAACATTCTATGATTCTATGGTTTTTGTCTGTTTTCTGCAATAATCAGCAGACATGCCTGAGCTAAGGCCTATGTGGAGGCTTCGTTGTTTGACCTTGTTTTCCACTATCATATGGACCAAGGATTAAGGCTGTTAATGAGATATCTACATTTGAGTACTGTAGCTAACTGCTCCAATTTCTGCCTGTTAGCTAGAGAGCTAGGTAAGGTGTGTTCTTCTGTCTGTTACCCCACGAACAAACGGATGGTGTTAGGTTTTCATTGCCCACCTACTCATATTTGCTGAGTTTATCTCCAAGAGGGAGAGGTCAAGTCTGGAACATGAATTTACATGCCTGCTCACTTTAAGATTTGATTCCCTCTGTGTTACTGCTGGGACTCTTTGCGTGACACAAACCAATTTTTAACAGCTTCCCCAAACTCTTTTTCCCTTTCAGACAGCATGAAGGATTTTTAATTACTTTTTTACTATTGTTTTGGCTTTTCCAGTCCTTAAAAGATCTCATTCTCTCTCCAAAACATTGCAGGAAGAAACAGAATGTGGTTCTACATTATAGACAGAAAGTTAAGCAGTGGCAGCTACAAGAGAGAAGTGGAAGGGGTCAAATTCTGTAAATTCTGAAAAATCTCTGTCTTAAAAAAACTTAGTCACAAATACTGAAACTCCTACCTTTCCTTTTAGCTTCCCAACAGAACCTGGGAGAAGTGCTTTTTGTGTTGACTCTCTCTCTGCAGGTGGCCTCCATGAGCTCTGACAACCCCAGTATAAATCTGCCTGGGATTATGCAGGTTTCGTTTTTTTTTCTGAATGACATTGAAATGCTGCTTTTGGAATTTACTCCTCTAACTGTTCCGTTCAGAAAAGCATTTGTGCTTTCCTAGAATTGTATCTGCTTTGCAGATTGGGTACTTCAAGTTGCAGATAGCATCTGCAATTTTTTGTAGGATGGGAAGACGTTTATGAGGTCTGTTTTGGAAGACGCAATCCTTGGTTTAACATCAGTTGCAGTTAATAGCAAATTTCCTTAAAAAAGATGTAACTGATTTCACACTGAAGCTCTTTTATCTATTTTAACCATCCTAGAGATGGCACTACTGGCTGAGTGATTCTCTCAGAAAGAAACTCCTTCAATTTCTGCATTTAAGATGAAGAAATATTTCTTGAGTCAGGAGTAGGATGGTTTGGTTCCTTCAGACCTAGCTCGTATTTGTTATGAGCTTCTTGACTCCCCAGTGCCCTCAAACTCTTCCCTAGCTGTATGGATGACCTGTCAACTTGATGAGTTGGGGGTATCAGCCTAATGAGATACACGTGTGATCTATTTTTAAAATAGTGAGTGTTTTAATACCCCTACTACAATCCCTGACTGCTTATTTTTGTAAATATTTGTAAAGACTTTAGTTCTTATTTTCCTTCAGTGAGCATCAAGTGACCATCACAAATCCTCTATTTAATTTATTATCTTTCTGTGGCTTGCTTTTTCTCTCCAACGCTATCATCAGTCCACCAAAAGCTTGTGCCTAGCTTAAAATGAAGATATTAACTTGCAGACTACATGCTAGTCACTCTTCAGAGGTATTACGTGTTGATCTTAAGAGAAAACCTCTGGATTGTTCTCCTCTTCATGTACTGCATCTCTTTTTAGCACCATCCAGCTTTATAAACTCAACATTTGTGAATTTGCATTGCCTTGGCTTCTTTGTTCCCAGGCTGGCCAGGTCTTGCATGGGATCCCTCTGATTTTCTGAGCTCTGCTTTCTTGGCCATGCCATGTAACTAAGGATGCAGGCAAACTTCATTGATCCAAAATATGGGAATATACCACTTTCATGGTCATTAAAATATCTAGAGCAAATAACAGCAGATGAGGGTTAAATGTGCAAGTATATTTTCTTAATATATTCTGATGTTCTTTAGCAAGAAAAGAGCATATTGGCAGTAGGTGAAGCAAGCACTTCAGAATGAATATATTAAGCATAAAAAGTCACTCCAGGTGTTTTCTGTCAGAAGTAAAGCATAAAATTTACATGGACTGTGTAAATATACAAAGCAAGAACACTGCAGTCAAATGTTTACCAAACATGTGTTTAATCAATATCATTGTGTTCCAGCATAAAGCAGAAATGCAAAATGAGGAGTCCTGAGCAGTCATTTATATTGTCAGATGCTGTGAGTTTGTGGAACAATGTTAAATGAACAGTGTTTGTGCTGGGCTGCTGTTAAAGACAGGCAATGAACCCATCAAATATTTCAGTAGCAGCTTTATGGTTTACTTGTCTGCTAATATCCCTATTGTTGCCCTTGCCTGAGATTTCAATATCCATATATTTATCTCTTGTGCACAGATCTGCTATTTCACCAATTACCATTTCAAGGGAAGCTGTCTTGTTGCATCAGAACCAAAATCATTGCCATTCTCACTTAGCAGTGTAACTTTCTCAGCTCTCTGCTGTGGCTTCACGTGATCATTTCAAACACTCCCATCCACCCACCCTGCATCAGGATCAATGTCAGGATGAGGTCTTTTTCTAGTCACCCAGAAGAAATTCAGGCTAGATGCTAATCCATACTTTGCTTGTCATGCAGATTCAGTCTTTTGTATTTACAGCCTTGACAAACTTTTATAGAGTTTCTTTTGCTACTGAAGATGTGCCTGCAGCACTTAAGACTTTTTGACATCTTTGATGTATTTGTTAAGAATTTTGGACCTTGTGAGACCCAAGCAGTGTTTCCCACTAGGGCATCCTCCAGCAACATATGCTTGCTTGAGTGGTAGCATGGCTTTCAAGGGACATACTTCAGAAAATGAAGAGATTTTGTCTGTGAATGTTCACCCGCTGTTTAGCTGTACGTCCAGTAAAAAAGAGCTGAACAGGCAGGATGCAAAGTCTGTCTTGTTCAGAGACAGGGCAGTCCCATCAGTCTCTAAGAGCACAGAGTCTTGGGATGATGGCAATCAGGAGCTACAGCACGTGGAAAGTGTCTGGAGGAGTAGTGCCTGCAAGAGCAGTGCTTTCAGTGTTTTGAAGTCTTCTGTGTTGTTCTAACTGTCTCCAAGAGGTAACACATTGTAGACTGAGAGTGTTTTGTAAGAGTCAGTATTACATTCTAACTTATTTCACAGATAGATAGGTAATTGGTGATATGGCTTTGCCTTGAAAGATCTCTAAGATGAAGTGATTTGGGCCAAGTGATAATTCGTATTTTTTCACTCTTCCTCTGTCTGAATCTCTCATAGTAGATGTGGTTGTTCTTCACTTGCCATAGCATCTGGTTCTAAGAGTTCTTGGGAGAAGGATGGCCAGCTGAGAGGATGTCCGTATTTGGAGCTTAGAAATCACTGTATTTGACTCAATAGATGCTCTAATACTGTGTAACCTTCTGAGGGAATGAGATTCCTGTGGTGAGTCTGAACATCCCTCCATTCCTTCTGCAAAATCTTTTCTATTTAAAATACCAGCTAAATACAATGGCAAGATAGAAGCTGCCTAAGTTGCTCCAGGGAAAAGTACGTGTAGGTAGGAGAGACCTCTGCCACCATTGGCCTGTGGAGAAAAGGGCAACAGATCCAACTGGACTTGTTCTGCACCTGGCTGGTCAGTGATCTCCTGGGTGCTGCAAGGGGCCCAGGTCGTGGATGCTCCTCCTTCAGCAGAGCAACTGGAAGTGGAGGGAGTGAGACACCTGCAGGAGAGGTAGCTTTGCAACATCTCTCGTGCATGGAGCAGCTGCCGAAATCAAAGTCAGACCTATCCCCATATTGTCTGCACATCCTGCTGCTGCTGCTGACTTAGCTAGGTTGCAATATCTGTTCAAGTTCCTATGTCTCTCTGTTTCTACCACATTTTATGGGTAAGAATCAGGGGGAAAGGCTAACAAGGCAGATATCATGGTAGGACTCCGTTCTAGATCACCCAACCAGGATGAAGAGGTAGATAAAATATTCTATAAGCAGCTGGGAGAAGTCTCACAACCACTACCACTTATTTTCCTGGGGAACCTCAACTTACAAAATGTCTGCTGGAAATATGATATAGCAGAGAAGAAATATTTCAGGAGGTTTCTGTAGTGTGTGGAAAATAACTTTGGTTCAAAAACTGCCCAGAAGAAATACATTTGACCTTTGGCCATTAAAGCAGCAAACTTGAACCCTTCACACTGCAGAGAGGTACATCGTGTTTTCACTGCCTGGAGAAGTGGTCTGCAGGCCATGCCCCAGTGGATGTGTGTTACCTCCTCATCTGGGCAGCTCTTTGATGGCAATGCTCTCAGTCTGTAGAGGCACCTGGAGGCAGACCTTAGGGGAGGTCTGAGTTTGTGTATCCTCTGAGCACAGCTTCTTAGACCCAGAACAGGTGCAGGGCTGCAAGAGAGGTGAAATGTTAAAAACTCATGGAAATTTACTGATGAAAAAACAGGCATTCATTGGATTAGGTAAAGTTTTGAGGATTGTGTTCTGGACTAATTTACATTCTGGATGCTTATGTCCTTTTGTTGACTTTCTCAAGATTGTTTGGGTTTCAAGGGTAAATATCTAAGTAAGGAAGTGTCAAAGCCAACCGATGAAGCTGGCTGTTCCAGCTTGGGTAATATTGCACTGTCCTATAAGGCTTCCCTTCCTTTCTCTCCCTTGCTTTCTACCTTTCTTACATTACTTTTTTCTTTCCTGCAGCTGTAACTGAGATGGGTACTGAAGACAAAATACCTTTTTCTCCATAGCCATAATAATAATTTCCTTGGCTTTATTAGCAGTGCATGGATGTGAGTTCAGCGACCTCTCCAAAACAGACAGCAAGCAGTAAGTACTCAATTTGGCAATGCATTTGGGGTTAGAAACATTACTGTTTTCAAAGCATTTCACCAGAGTCATTAATTAAGTGCTAGGGCGGAGAACTTCAACCAAACAAAATGAGGGGAAATTACATTTCTCTTTCCTGGCCTATATAAAAAGCATTTGTTCTTAAAACATATTGAAAGCTTTAAAAGGACCTCTCTCCCAGTAGAATATGCAGAAAATATAAATGTTCTGCAATAGGATTGGTGCTCACTATAACTTAGTAGGATTTGGCTGCTTTTCCACTTCTTTGCAAATGTTTAGTAAGAGTGTTTGTGGGATCAGAGTCTAGCATAGATACGGAATTTCGTGTTTTCAAATCTGAGAGCATGAACTAGAAAACTGTCTCCTAATGCATAGGCTTATCCTGTCTGAGAACAAAGACAAATCCATCCTATTCCTGTTCAGTCCTGATGACTAGCGTCATGATTAACTCCAAAGCCTTGCTTAGATATACAGCCCAAATATACAAAATTGTTGGGGGAATAGCTTAACATTTAACAGAATCTGAGAGAAGTGGGTAAACAACGGTTCAGATGGGTCAAGTGTCAGAGTATTCCCTGTCTCTATTATTGACTGTGATTCAATAATCACAGTCAAAAGAGGAATGGTCTGGTTTTCATCTAATGTGTAAATGGACCATACCAGTGCAAGTAAGGGAAAACTCCTGTATCTCACAGTGGGGCACAACTGCTGGTGCACTGGATTCACATGCATATGCTGATGTGTCCAGGCTTTGTGTGGGGTCTCCTTATTGGGCAGATTGGCTTCATGTTCCCTCGGCTCAAGGGGTGCACAGAAGGATACGCAGACTCTCCTGCCACTGTGTATACTGCCAGGCGAGAGCACAGCAGCAGGGCTCCTTGGAGCAGGGGTGGAGGAAACAGCACTGAAGCACACGGCTGCTTCACTGGAGTCTGGGAAGAATCACCTTTACTAACTCTGAGCTCTGTTGTCCTCTGCAGTAATAGCTGACCACATGGATGCTCACACTTTAGCATTCAAACATCATGACAATGCTTCTGCCTCAAGACACTACATGTTCCCCTTCATTTCCAAATATGCACTATCTGATTGGATTTATCGATGGGCCCAGAACAGATATATCTCTAGCTATGATCTGCAATAGGCTCCCTGCCTCCATCCCCTCTGCCTACTGCTGTGGATGTGCAAGATGGATCAGACTACATCGCTTAAAGAACTGATTTCCTCCTCCTCTGCTCACGGTCAGGAATTGCTGCAGCTGCTGCGAGCAATGTTACTTCTTGAACAAATTGGGACTGGGAACTGCTGCTCTATTGCTTTCTTCCATTATCTTTCTTTATTCTACACCAACAAATTTTTCATTACTACTTCTGAGTCCTAGATAGATGACCTCCAGCAGCAACTACCTTTCTCATATAAGACAATTTGTTCTTTCCCTTTATATAGCCTACTTCATGAGGCACTTTGCTTACCTACCTGCAACCAGTGTGGTGTGCTATCCATCAGTTCCTTGTTTGACAGCAATTACCAGGTTTTTATTGGTGGATT
Organism: Baryphthengus martii; assembly: GCA_013396935.1. NCBI lineage: Eukaryota > Metazoa > Chordata > Aves > Coraciiformes > Momotidae > Baryphthengus > Baryphthengus martii. The sequence goes on along the minus strand of VWZK01002454.1, from coordinate 89,836 downwards.
TTTCTCTCAAGGACTCCTCCTAATGCCGGCATACTTCATTAATTTCTAATTTTGCAAACTACAAATTGTGACATAACTACAGGAGCTGGAAGTAGAACAACTGCATACCCTTTCCTAGAAGTATGCATACGGAGTTGGAAAGGAATTAAGGTTGATGTTGCCAGCGAGTCCCTTATAATTGCTTTCCATGAACATTTAACCAGCCAGATTCTACTCTCATGTGTATTTGTTCATTTCAAAATTGTTCAAGTGGACACAATGGATGTCAGTTAGTTGTACAGATGGAGCAGGATATCGCTCAACATTAGAAAATCCTAAATTCCTCAAAACTTCTCACCACTGCCCTAGCACAAGGGCATGATGTCCATAAACTCAATCATGCTTTTAAAGATTTCTCCACAATTTTGTCTGGCCAACCTAATTACAGGTTATTTTCTCACATGAATATCTCTTAGGGGTACTCTGAGAACTGGAAGTTAAAATGCTGAAATCTCTTGCTAGAATGTTACAGGCAATTTTATACATATCCATATAAAGTATTAGTTTTGATATTAACTGTGGGACAATGTTAACTTGAAATTAAACAGCTAATAGTTGTTATTTGTGCATCTTGAACTGGAGATATCTAAAATTATTGTTACTCTTTACAAGTGGAGTGAATACCGAGCATGTCTGGGATATTAAGAATAGACATGCAGTTTTAATGATATGAGTAGCATGTCTTGCAGCCCTGAAACAAAGGACAACATAATGTCAATCGACATTACCATCTCCTCATCTGAAACTGGGAATTGGTTGCTTCTATGTTTCCACTGGGAGGTTTTTTTACTGCTTTAAAAGAGAAAGTGCTATCTTCTGTTTCCTTGTCACGGGGATCCCAGCAGGGAAGGGTACACTCTGTGAAAAGATGATAAAGCCAGTCTTTGGCTATTCAACTATTCACTCTGATATACCTTCCAACATAAACAGGAGAATGTTTTACAACCCAGACAACACAACTCCATTCACAAATGAAATTAGGTCATTAAATTAATCATACAGAAGTCATGATTGCTGCAAATTGGAGCTGAGTGCAGGCCACCTACTTCAGGCTGGACAGCTGGGCACCATGCACTTGGGACCCTGAGCAATCTAGTCTCTGGGTGTTGGTAAGAGTGCTCACAGGTCTACACTGTAGGATCCAGAAAGTATGTCTTGTTTTCCCAGCTGATGGTCTATGATCTAGTTACCTGATCTTTCAAGACTTGTAAAGCCACCCACAGCACTCTGAGATATATTATTTCCCTGACATGTTCTATTATGTTGGAAATGTTGGTTAGTAATGGGAAAAATATCGAGGGCTTTTTGAGCACGAAAATTCTAAAAAAATCAGATCCTTTTTGGATCCTCTGCCATTCAGATTGCACACAGCTCTCTGTTCTCATCTAGATACAACAACTATTGCTAACATTTTAGTATCATTTAATATTTTTCTTGGTTCCAGTATGTCTCAAGAATTGCAGTCTCACAAAATGCTTTATAAAAAAAACAACCAAAGAAAAGTCTTCCAAAATGTCCTGTGCATTCTATCAAGTATCGATACACCTTTTCTATTAATAGGTACTTTCCATTCTGAAACATCATCACACAATTCAGAGCTTCAGCCAGCTGAAGTAAGTGTGTGCCTACAGACACAGTTTCCAAATAGTCCTTCTCCATACATTCCAGTCTTGATTTAATCCAGGTTTATCTCAGCTTTGCATTAGCTGATTTGGAACAGGTTTAAGCTGAAGTAGACAAAGACACTCTTAGACTGAAGCAGGAATGTTCATACAGAGTACCAGATTAGCTACCCTGAATGGGTTCAAAGTCTATGTGAAGAAATCATTTTTATCAATGTTCATCTTTGGCATCTTTTTCTTTTTCCTGAACCTCTTACCTTCTGCCATGTTTGTCTTCTTCCTACAGCCCTATGTCTGTGGCAGAATTAATGTGAATGAGGTCTCAAACTTAAGAGAAAGATACTCATAGTCAAAATTAAAGTCCTTTTAGAAGCAATTAAATCTTGTCAGAGGGAAGTTCTCTCCCTTGTCAAAGAGGATGATGAGAATCAACAAAGGTGACTGTGGGGGCTTGGGCACTGAAACTCTTCCAGCACTGAGTGAAGGACAATGCCTTGCTGGGATGGGGCTTTCAACCATAGAGGCACTCACACCTCTCACAGCTCAGTGATGCTGTCTACACTGTGATGTAACGGTGACGCAGTAAGTCCAGAGCATGCTGGCTGCTCTCACTACAGAACAATTTGCTGGCTGCAGCCAGACCATTTCCCTTGTGGGAGTGGAACCCTTCCTACCAGGAAGGAGCTGCATTGTGTCACCTGATGTTTGCCAAAGTGAGCTGCTGCTCATGCTGGGCAATCCTCACTGGAAAAAGAAATACTGGACATAGTATAGGCCACACAGTAAATGAAGTCTGAATTTCACAAACAGTGGAAAAAGAATAATGGGGCAGACAGGAGAGGGCTGAAAACAAATTTTCATGTTTGCGTTTGGCGAAAGTAACAATAGCGTTTGAATAGGAGGCTGCACTGTTTTTTGCTAGCAGGGGTTTCATTTGCTGGAGTTACATTTCATGGCAGTATGGCAAAACATAGGCCTTGGCATCACCGTGGCCATGAGAAAGTTGAACTTTAGAAACAGAGGCATAAGGAGGTGCTGGTGACCCCAGTAGTGAATTTGCTGGATGGAAGACCCTCCAGTGCCCTATTGCTTTTGACACAAGAAGAAGCTCTTTCGTTCTTCTTTGTGGGGAATCCAACAGTTGTACGAAGAGCTGCCTACAAAATTTACTCAACAGTTTTCAAGGGAAACGAAACATTTTTCTGAGAATGTTGGGTATTTCTTTGAAAAAAAATGACACATTTTTCAAATGTTTAGCTCTCCTTTCTTTTTATTTTGCTTGTGAAAAGGTAAACAAGCTGGTAAAAAACTCACAGTACTTGGACAATATCAAATAAGTACCAAAATCTGCAAAAATAACAAAAAAACCCAAAACATCCCTTTTCTTCCGAACTGGATCCCCTTTCCCAGTTGGTACTGAATTATGACATATCTTTGAAAGTGTTTGTCTGAAAAAGGATTCTGTTCTTCTTGTGATGATGTTGTGGAGTAGGCAGTCCCAGTGCTGATGGGGCAGTCTGTTGCCCAACTCCAGCATGCGGATGTGAGCTCTGCCACTCTCTACTCCTTTGAGTTAAAAAGGCTGCGTAAACAACTGTCAGAAAACTAGCCTAGCTTACTGCCAATGTTGGATTTTTGAACTAGTGACATAGGATCTGCAATTTATTATCAATCTTCTATGTTCTCCTGGATATTACCCGGTGATTATATTTTATAACTAGGTCAGAAATATGCATGAGTAATTTAATAGTCACTTGGAAATTGCCAAATATCTTAACTGATCTGTCCAGCACAGCAGTCCAGAGTGAAGAGGCCAGCACCTCACCCTTGGAAGGAAGAGGGAGAAATAAATCTGTAATAGGCAGTCAGGAAACAGCCAGCCAGCTGGGAAGCTTCTCATTAACCCCTGCTACCAAATACATGGTTGATGCTACAGTGTAGTCTTCTTTTTTTAGTCTCCTTTTTTTTTTTTTTTTCTCTTTCCCCCCGATTCATATGAAATAGCTTATTGCACAATATTATCATAAACCTTCTCTTTATTCATGTTTATTTGAATTACATTAAATTGTTGACATCAGTGATATCTTCTGGTTATGTCTTCTATAGGCTAATTAATGCTGGGAAATTCCTAGTATATGACAAGTTATTATACATTAATTATTAGGTAGATATTAATTACATTTAATAGCAAATCCTTTTCTCAGAACCCAGTTGTGTATGTATGGTGCTAAGTGCCTGTTGGGTGGTGATTTCCAGCAGTTCTCATTGCACTCCATTAGAGTCCAAAGAAAGGCTCTGTGCTTTGAAATTTGCTCACTTAGCTGTGTACCTGGGAAAAGTATCTGCGGCAATTTTAGGCATGCATTTTTGAAGGTCAGAGGATTGTTACTTGCAGAAGCAACAGTTATGAAATCTCTCTTTTGTTAGCAAAAAAAAGAAAACTGTTTTCGTTTTGGTTACTATGTTCAGTTTCTGTAAACAGCTGTTGCTGAATTTGAAATGGACCCCTCAGAAAGTTTTCCACTGCTGCAGGCAAGGGAGCTATAAGGAGTTATAGATGCAGTGGCTTCCTTGTTTTTTAATTCCTCTTTTAATATCTCACTGCTACCATAAATGGTTTCCTTTCTGGAGACTTATAAGCTCTGTATGGTTGGGCTAGGTTTGCAAAGGAAGCTACATTAAGAGATCCTGAGGATGAGAACAGGACATGCCTATAAAATGTTCTGTTGAAACAGGTCAGAAGCCTTGATATGCACCAGCAATCAGTGAGAAGTCTATTGACTGATTTAAAAGCAACTTGATTGAACTGTGAAAATTATGATTCACGGGTTATGATGACCAATGTTTAACAGACTTTAATTATTTGAACGTTAGCCTCCAGTTTGAGGTAAGTTGAAGAAATTGGACCACTTTTTTTCACATGGATAATGAACTCTTTCTGCTATCCCTTCCTCTGGCACTACGGTGAAACTCTGGCTTCGCTGAAGGCAATGACACAGTTGATTTAGACGGAAACAAGCCTGAACGTATTTACTCTGGTTTCTTAATTCTCAGTTCCTTCTTTGTTTTCAGAGCTCTTTTCTGGCTTGTCTTTATACCATGTCTGTGGCAGCCCAGTACTTTTGTGTCCCTTTTGAAACATGTTCTGAATCTTCTTAAAAAATTTAAGGCAACCTCCTGTGGTTTTCCTTGTTTGGTGAGGAGATGTCTCTCTGGGGATGGGGAGCTGCTGAAGTGTGCTATCATCTGCTCTTCAGTAAGGGCTTCATCTGGAAAAGACAGAAGCCAGCATCTTTCTACCTGATGGCAGTGTCAGTGGTCAGTGCATGATTCTCTCCTCCCAGATAATGTTTTGGGGTGGCAGTGAAAGGACTGAGTAGCTGAGCCCCACGTCTGCTCAAGATAAAACCTGTCTTCAGGCACAAAGGACAGGGTTGAGAAGGATGGAGAGTGAGCTCCAGGGTTTCCAGTCTGACACCAGCTAATACAAACCATAGCTGTCTGGAAAGTCAGGTTACTCACATTTTGACAGGACAAATTGCCCTGCTGCATGCCAGATAGATAGCAGAAGGCTGGATTGAGAAACTCATCACCAGCCCTGGCCTAACTGTATAAATCCAGAATTTTGTCTCAGAGCTCTCTATATTCTTTCCTCCTTTGGCCTTTGGATGGATTATATGATAGTTGAAGTGCCTGTCAGAACCACTGCCAAGGATTGGTTGCTCAGAGAGAGAGGTTGTCCCCAGTCTTGGAGATGCTTGAAGGCTCTGGACAACCTGGTCTAACATTGAAGCTGGATCCAGCTTCAGAGTTGGCCCTACTCTGAGCAGAGGTTTGAGGTTAAGGACTCTGAACAGTGCCATGAAAATATATGTGTTCACAGAAATTCTGCCCTTGTTCTGTGAAAGCTGGAAGCCGCAGATTATTTCAATAGATGTTTTGTGTGTAAGTGCATTTTATTGACTTACTGTACAAAACAGTGCTGCAGATCTAGAACTCATTCTATTCAGTTCTATTTTCTCTGTTTATACAGGTTTCACAGGACAGTTAGCACTATGAAACCTCAACTTACACATCCATTCAAAGCAGATTGGCATTGTATGTTGAGACCATTTTGCTTTACTCAGACTGGAATTCAGCTATTTTTTTTCCATTAAACTAGATGATACAATCTTTTTTCTTACTCTTTCAGTCCACTCTGTGTTTTTGTTGCTTGCAGGCAAGGGAGGAATAGCTCTGTGGGTTAAATAAGGAAGGAGGAGTGTGGGTGGGGTTGATGGCATTCTGCAGTGAGGTGGAGATGGGCAATTACCAAATCCAGATCATTAGGGAGCCCATCACAACATCTCTAATGTTATTACTCTGTTGTTCTTATATTGTATGACCCATCCACAGATTGCAGAGTGAGGAGAACGAAGGAGCATTTATTCTTACCTTCATAAGGAACCAAAAAATCCACTTTATGCTGAAGTTGTGGTGCTACTCCCTCAAGAACTGGTCCTTCCTTCCCTTGAGTTCTCATTGCTTCTTTTCTTCTGCACTATGTATGTATCATTCCTTGATGAACTGGATTTGAGAATTGGTTTGGTTGAAGATGAACCTTTGGGTTTACTCTCACTTTTCTGCTAGATCAGCTCCCTTCATTGACTTTCAGTGTAGCCACAGACTTCGTAGCTCTGGCACAAGGAGGGAGCAGGGAAACATTGGATCAGAGCCACCCCTTCTTGCAGGAACCCGATCATGTCAGTGCAGTGTTCCCAAGCACAAAGGAAGTGCTGGACAGAGCTGGCAAAGCAGAGGTCATGCTATGGATCTTCCACCAGCCCCACTGCTGTTCCCACATCCACACTGGCCTTGGTTTTCACCCCTACAAGAGGATCCCTGCTCCTGTGCAGGTCTCAGCTAGAGAGGAAGTTCCTTCCTCCAGCATGGAGAGTGTGCCTATGGGAGACAAGAGGAAAAGGGAACAGGGTGTTGCTGGTCAGTGCAACAGACACCTGTTCCCTGTCAAATGCCGGCTTTGTGGTGGGGCAGAGCTAAGATACACCAGACGGTGTGGATCAGGGTACTTTGTATTTTCTCTGTTTATTGTTCGCCTGTGAATGCCACAGTCCTAGGTTTACCTTACGAAGTCTAAAGGGTTGCAAAGACTATTTTTTCTTTGCAGTCAGGATTTTGTGTGTGCTGCTCTGACTGTAATTGCTCTACTGATGTCAAATACTGAACTGTGGTCTTTAATTATATGAAAACCATTTACATTAGCAAATACCTTACACCTGTGAATTAATTCCGATTAACTGAAAAGTATTTAGAGAGTCACGGTGAATGCTGTATTGTAGGTTTATATTAATCAAACCTCCTGAGCATACTGAGTTTCAGCTGCATTGTTAATTAAGTCCATTCAGATAATCCACCTTGTTCTTTAAATCGTGGAACTAACCATGAAAGGCCCTGCTTCATGGTATTTCTGTATGCACGTGTTTGTACCGTTGCCTTCTTTATGACTGGATCCCCTCATCCTCCCCATACGGTCATAGAATCATAACATAGTTTGGGTTGGAAGACACCCTTAAAGGTCATCTTGTCCTACTCCTCTGCAGCAGACAGGGACGTCTTCAACTAGAGCAGTTTGCTCAGAGCCCCATCTGACCTGATCTCGGATGTTTATGGGTATGTGGCAACTATCACCAACCTGGGCAACCTGTACCAGTGTTTCAACATTCCCATTGTAAAAAATGTCATCTCTTTATCTATTCTAAATCTACCCTCTTTTAGTTTAAAACCACTACCCCTTGTCCTATTGCTACAGGCCCTTCTTAAAGACTGTTTCCTTCTTTCTTATAAGCCCCCTTTAAGTATTGAAAGGCCACAATAAGGTCTCTCTGGAGCCTTCTCTTCTCTAGGCTGAACAACCCCAACTCTCTTAGACTTTTCTTACAGAGATTTCCCACATCCTCTTACCATCCCATGGATCCCAGTGCAGCGCCAGACGTGGCAATCATGCCAACATGGAGAGCAAGAGGAAAGGAGATACTGCAAACTCTCTCCCTCCTTTCCTGCCAAGCCTGAGCAGGGACCTGCATGCACACCGTACCCCAGCTGAGCACCTCATTGGGCACCACAGGATGTGGCATGAAGGATCCAGCACCAGCTGGAAGGGCAAGATTATTTACTTGGGAGGACGCTGAAGGTTTGTATTATGTATTCAGCATCTTGCAATCAAAAACAAATGTATTCCCACAGGATAATCTTAGAACAAACTATGCAACAGCGCAGCACGCTAATCTCTTTTAGAAGACACTAGTCAAAGTAGGGATGGGGCCCAGGGTGCTTGAGAGCCCTGCCCATGGTTTGCGGGAAAACTTGTGGTTCTTCATTACCTTTAGCTAATCAATACGATCGCTGTCTCATGCACCTATTCAGTCATTCAAGCAGACAGTCTTCACTGTCAAATAGATCAGATTGTCCTCTAAAAGGGAAAAACAAATCCCCCCAAACGACATTATTACAAAAGAGATTTTTCAATAAAATTTTTAATTTCCTTTCCACGTAGCCATAGGCCAAAATAAATACACAAATATATATACTATGCTTAAAGATAGGTAGGAAAGCACTTGGAGGTTTTGAAAAAAGAGGCACAGCCCTGCAAGGGAAAAAAAATAAATTAAAAAGGAAAAATCCCAGGAGTGTAAAATTTGTAGAAATCCAATATCTGGGGTTATTATTTTTCATATCTTACCATATCTTTCAAAAATAGAGTCCAGGATTGAAAACAACTTTTACAGATGCAAAGCTATCTAATAAATTTTGCCTTAAAATATTGTGACATTATTTACAATTTTCTAGGTAAACAGATTATGTGGGAAAAGCATATTAAATGTTTAAATTGCAAGTGGGAAAAGCAATTCTTGTATTTCTCTTCCCCCACCCAGGCCCCTTCTGTTAGCTGCCCCTTGTCCTTTCCCCTTACCCTTCCTTTTGGCCCTCTTTTCAGATCGCAAGCTTTGAGTTATCCTTACCTTTCCTGCAACTCTGTAAATTATGCTTGACCCGAGATCATTGAGAAATAAAAAAGCCCAATAGCCTCTTTGAGTACTAATGCAACATTTTAAATTTAGACTTAAAACATTTAAATGAGAAACGCTGAGTGTCTATACCCTTTTTTACCACTTTGCTTAATAGCAGCGACCTAGGAACCACAATTTTATAGAAGGCTTTACATTGGAAGGGACCTTAAGGTCATCTAGTCCAACCCCCTGCAAAGAGCAGGGACATCTTCAACTACATCAGGTTGCTCAGTCACGTCCAACCTGTTGTGAGTGTTTCCAGGGATGGGGCATCTACCGTTTCTCTGAGCAACCTGTTGCAGTGGATTAGTGGATCCACTGTATCAAGTGGATGTTTTACGATCATAGTTTTTAGTTTAGTCTTTTTGCTAGCTTGGTAAAACTGGGAATTTCTCTTAGTTTCTAATGCCAAATATTAGTCTGAAAACCTTGTTCTCTTAGTGTGTTATCTTTCTATGCCTGACTGTTCCTACAAAGCATACGTTGCTTCTGCTATAGGTTTTATTTGCATTTTTTTGAAGTGTTCTAGGCAAGGCTGGAGAGCTGTGCTTTGCTTGTGTCCTCTTGCACAGGCTCCTGAAGCACTGTGCTGCTACTTCTGCTGCTTGATGGTCTAACTGCAGGGAAGAGGAATCCTTATGGGGAGCTGTTCTGCAGACAGATTTTTCATATAGAGAGAAATGAAAATGTGACAAAAAAAGTCGTGTCAAGTGGAGCAAACATTTAGCATTGTCTCAGAAGAAATAATTTCTCATTTCTTCTCCTATAACCTTTTAAATCCAAAAAATTTAGATAAACACATAAATAATTTTGATGAAATCAGAGGATTTAGGTTACAAGATGTTGAAATTAAACATTTGCCTCTCAAGAGCATTTTAAGCAAAAACAATCAAATTGATTCAATCTATAGCCTTCTATATGTTTGACCAACTATGAATCACAGAATATGATTATGTGTTTATACTGTGGCGTGCATAGGCAAACAAGAAGCAGAGAATGCATCCAAAGTCCATCCTCCTTTTCTCCTGTTTAATGGGAAGAAAATGGAAATATATTTTACAGATGGAAGAATAGGGCAGAGAGAGTGTAGGCAACTAGTCCCAAGTTCCAGCAGGTTTGGCAGAAGCAAGAATCACCTTCAGCTCCGTGCTGATACTAGGGTTGTAATGCCACTGAAGTAGTTTGATTCTCTATCAGGTTTGCAGGTGTAGTTCTGATCTCTGTGAAGCCTTTGGGGATGCAGTTTGTTTGGGTGATATGATTTGCATGGCCAGGGCCTCCCCAGCATGGCTGATTGATAGTACAGTTGCAAGCTCAAGGTTCAGCACAGGCTCACCCTGCATTTCTACCTTGCTTCAGGGGGGAAACAATAGCTATTGCAGATGGCTGCTGTTGCCCCTCCATGCCCCTCCCCTTCAACCCTGAAGTTTAGAGGTTAGTAAAGCAGAAGGGAACAATTTGTAATTGATTCTGCCTGCTAGTGGTGGATCAAAGCCTGCACTCTCTGTCTGGGGAGATCCCCTATGGAAGTCAGTGGGGTGTTCACATAAGGGCTTCAAGTGTCCCAGAGCAACCATCTGCCTCCAGACTAAAGAAAATAAATTCCAGGAGGCAGCTCAGAAAAGGCAGTTGAGGGTGGAATTCTAATGCCTGTGAAGCACATATTGTGATGAATGACAAAATAATTATTCCAAATGTGCAGTTACGAAAGTTTGTACCAGAAACGTGATTCTAAGGATTGCAAGTAGTATCAAAAACTGCCACCACACTGTCCGTTCAATAGTAGCTCATGAAGTATTCCAGAAAAGCTTAAAACTCCTACTTGATTTTTTTTGTCTTTTAATAGAGAGTCACCTGTCAGTTGAGAGACATTACACAGCTTTAAAAAGTGAGGGTTTCATACAAAAACAAATGGTTATGACGTTTGACATCCTGTGGCCAAAACGTAAGCCTAGGAACCTCTCTTTGTGTATACACAAAGTTTAAAGTACACAGATTCCCAAATGCTTATAGTTTATACTTACATATAAATCAATAACTATAACTATATACAAATAAAATGTATACATTTATGCTAAATATGACTGCCTTGCACCTGGCTTGTACATCTGCCAAAATTATAAAACTTTTTTTAATGGGTAATTGACACAGGGGCCACTTACTGGGAATGAGATGTGGGCAAGCTCAGAAGAAGCTATATTCATGGCCATTTATGTTCATGCTCTGAGCAAAATTCCTTACGGGAACTCAAGATGTAACACATTATTTGCAGTCCTTAGTCTCCCTTATTTGAGATGAGTAGAGGAATTCCAGTAGACTTCAGATCAGATTATCAAAATCTCTCTGATATGCATTTTTGGTATCTCTCCATTCTTAATTCAGAGCTGAGTAGGAAAATGAAGCAAGGATAAAAAAGAATGAGCTTGTGGAAAATGTGATTTTCTCATCAAGGGGATTGGGATGACTGCTGAGCTTTGGCCACAGCGTGAGATGAGTCCTGAGTTGTGGCTCTGCTGTATGGAGCATGGCCCAGCTTTTCATGTCATCCTGCTGCTGCTTCCTACCACCCTTGTGCCTCATAGACTCTGCAAAAGATACTGCTACCAAGGTTCCCAGCATAGGCAAAGAGAGAAAGGGAAGAGAGACAGACTCTGTTTCGCCTGTGCCACAATCTCACTCACCAGCCCTGCTTCTCACAAAAGGAGGTCTTGTCTCCTTTCCCCCCCTTTTGTATTCTAGGCTGTGAAAATATCTGTGGTACCTGAAAATATGCACTCTGGTCGGTGCCAAGATTTTATGGTTTCAGAACAAAGTTGAGCTTTAAGGCAGGATTCAAAGGAAGGTGAGGAGACAATGCCATAGATATTTACTTAAGGAAGCTGGCCAGAAAGAATGAAAATATGGAAATAAATGAAAAATTTTGGTTTGAAAATATCTTTCTGGAGTCAGAAGTCAGCAAGCAAGAGGTGAGTGAGATCTGAAGTATAGCACAAGGGAGTTTAAAGCTGAGGTGAGCCACTTATCCTAGATACGGCTGGACTAGTCATTCGAGGGGACATAACATATATAAGCAATTTAGTGGTGATCTTCACAGCAGTGTTAGGAGTGCTCAAAGCGGGATGTGGTTTGCTTTGGCCATACTGAAGAAAAAGGCATTCCTCTGCTCAAGTGAGGAGCTGGCAAATGGCATACTTTGGTCATGTTGTTGGGTGCCCAGATAATATTGGCAATGTCTAAGGCAGGTTGGGTGCTGGTGTTGTTTAAGTCCACCCAGCTGTCAACAAAGCACCACACAGCCACTCTCTCACTCCTACACCCCTCTGGTGAGATGGGGAGGACAAGACACAACCAAAGGGTTGACAAAGGACAGGGAGGACTCACTCATCAATTATAGTCATGGGTAAAAGGCAGACTCAACTTGGGGAAACAAAACCAATTTAATTGAAACAAAATCACCACCAATCTAGCAGTTGAATCAGGGTAGAACAGGGATAAATTCAAACAGATGTTAAAAAAATTCAACCAGACCTTAAGAATACGCACTCCTCCCTGCTTCCTGAGCCTAGCTCTGCTACCTTCTCCCCACCAGTGGTGCAATGGGGCAGGGAATGGGTGTTGTGGTCACCCTCAGTCTGTTCCATGTTGTTCCTACCACTCCTTCCTCCTCAAGGGGAAAACTCACAGTACTCCCCTATGGCAACATGGTGTCCCTCCTACAGGAGACAGTCCTCCACGGTCTTCTACTACAAACATGGACCCCTTCCACAGGTTGTGGTTTTCCTAGCGATGGACTACTCCAGTGTGGGCTGTCCTCAGAGTGATGGCCTTCTTCAGGAGTAGTCCCCTGCTCTGGTATGGGATTCTCCATGGACTGCAGACAAGGTTCTATCCCAGCATTGATCTCTAAGGGCTGCAGGGGCTCAGCCTGCCATTTCACCATTAGCTGAAGGGGAATAGCTGCTCCAACATGTCTTCCTCCTTCTTGTCTCACTAACCTCAAGGTCCACAAGGTTATCTCTCTCAGGTCCCATTCCTCTCCCAAACAAAAGAGCTCCCAAACCAGAAGAACTCACTCAATGGCTTTTTCCTCTCTTAGGTATGTTATTGCAGATGCACCGATTGACTCAGGCTTGGCCAGAGAGGAATCTGACTTGGAACTGGAAGAGCTACTTGAAGCTTCTCACAGAAGCCCATGCAAGTAGTCCCCTCCTCCGCTATCAAAACCCTGCCAAATACAAACCCAACACAGGTGCAGCCAGCTGGAAGATTTCAAAGTGCTCTGGACACATGGACTGAGCAGTATCTCCTGGTTGAAGGTGCTGCTCTTGGCTATGTGAGGCATCAAACAGAACTTCAACAGCTCTTCATAATGCAAGAGAGAGGACTTGAGTGCACAATTAGGAGAACAAATGCTCAGATTAAGCTTCAGCTGACCACTGCTTATCACAGTAGACATCACAGAGAGGCTGACTAAGGGTTGTACTTTAAGAGACTAGAGCCTGACAGGAGTGTTAAAACTAGGGATGAGCAAATGGACAGAGATATAAACTGCTATGAGTCTCATCCCAAGCCAAAAACAAGTCAGCCAATGACTTTTATTGTTTCCTCTGTCTTTCCACTTCCTTGGGTTTTCTGGGACTCCAAATGGAAATGTCAAAGGCTGGTTTCTAGCATTTCCAAGAGAGATAAAATCAGAAAAACTACAAAATTAGTTTTGTTAATATCCTTGGCATGCTTTTCCAGATTGACTTCTAGATGAAAAAGTGATTTTGATTCAGAAATTTGTGTAACTTCCAAACATCTGGACTTCTTGAAGTCAGCTCAACTTTACTCCATCTACTTTGGTTCTATTTCCTGTTGTACTATTAAAAGAACCACAAAAATATTTAAATGTCGGAAGAACAGGCTTATGGAAAATTTTTCCAGAAACGAAATATGTGCACTTGGCTAGATGTGATTAAAGAGGAGGTGTGATGAGGACTGTCTTGTAGTCATCTTGTCCCCTCAGAAGGAAAGAGAAGCATCTGTGGGGAAAACTCAGTATCTAATTAGAGGTAATAGAGTCCTCCTATGGCTCAGGCTGTGGACACTGGTTCCACTCTATTTACTTGCAGTCTGTGGAGAGCTGACAGGACATATCTCTGACTCCTTTCTTTCCATACTTCCTATTTCTTGTCTGGGAAGAGCAACTGGAAATTTCTTTATATGCTCATTATATGCTGCAGCTATAGCAGAAGAAGATCAGATGGATTAGCTGTGTCTGTAAATAATACTCATCAGCAGTTCTTATATGCCTAGTAATACAGGGTAATTTTAATAAGGAAGAGGAGACACAAGTGAGTTGGAAGGAGCACAGAAAGAGGACTGTAGTCAACAAACTGGGTATTATTATGAACTAGTGAAAAATAATATGATGTCTGCAGAGAAGGGGACACAAGAAGGCCTAGTGATTGCATCATGGGAAGGTGTTGGAGATGCTGAAATCCACTCTCTCAGCCAGGTCTATTGCCAGGCCAAAGCACAAGTTTTTTGGCGTATCTTAAGTAAAAGAATTCTTCTGGTATTACAGAGCAGAAATGGATAGAGTGGTGGGAAGGTGGATGAATGGAAAAACAGAAAGAAAAAAGACAAGAAAGATCAGGGCTCTTACCTGACCAGGTGACCACTAATCATGGCACTGAAAATAAGGAATATCCTGTGCAACTGTGACTTTTCTCACTGTTGTACACACTCTCATTCTTTTTCTCAAGTGTCCATGCAGTAATAAATACTGTGTGACTTGGAGAAGGTGGTGGATCTCCAGTGACTTTTTGGTCACATGTTGATAAACCAGGATGCTTACACATCAAGGAATTTCTTTCGGAATGGCTGTATGGACTTGTGAATGATTCCTGCTGTCCATAGTAAAGAACCATGCTGATCAGAGACCATGATCCCTGACTGGCCAAAGATGAATCAATACTTCTTTTCTTTTTTAAAACTCTCAGATTGAATGAAAACCTTGAAGTAATCTACTATCAAAGAAGCTATTTGTAGTTACCATTTAGAAGATACAATGTCAGTGAACCTTGTGTAAAACTCAAGGAGAACGATTTATATAGTCTGCATATAGAATCAGAACTTTTTTGGAAAAGGTAAAAGAAGTGACTAGAAAAAGTCACTTGGTTTTTCACTGGTTGCCTAAGGTACGTACTTTATATCTGGTCCATGTGATGCACTGTGTATTTATGGTACTATACTAATTTTGGGGACAAGGGTTCCTTTCTGTATGAGCAAATTACATGTTCCTTTCAAAGTCCCTGTAATTGGGATTTTGGCTTATTCTTTGGAACACTGTGTACTTTGTGACTTGTTCTAAGGACTAGGTTTTTCCATTTTATAGTGGTCATAACTTGTGTAAGACTTATTCGTAGCCCAAGTAAAATAGGGATCATACAAAATACTTTTTGTCTTGGTGATGTAATTATCCAATTGAAGCAGCATTACTCATGGTATGACACATAGAGGTCCACAATATCACAAATGTTTCGACAGTGCAGCTATGTGATCTGATAAATAGTAAAGTGGATGCAGGTGCTTTCTGCACTCCTTTAAGCTTGCAGCAAAATGTTTTAGATGGTCAAAGGCAGCAGTCAGGTTTATAATGTCAATAGAACAGGGCAGGAAAATGATTTTACCCTTTTCTCCGTAAAACAAGGAAAGAAATGAAAAGAATTTAGGAGTATCAGGACTTACGTGTCTTGAATAGATATCCTCAGAGATCTCAAGAGTTTTTTGCAAATTTTTAAGGCAACTGGCATATTTTGTGAAAGGACCCAGGGCAATTTAACACGCTTCTGGGAATCAGAGGGCAGGCTACATTGCTGTTGTAGATACAGCATATTCGTATGCTGAAGAGTGTACTGAAACAGGTACAAACTTACCTTTGAGATTTTAAATGCTGCCCAGTTCTATACACAGATACTCAGAGAAGGAATCATCAGTAGACCACGACTGTCAGGTGGAGTGAAGAAGCAGAGATAATACATGTATAGCAAATATCAGAAAAGTGAAAGAAAATAAATGAGATGTTGCTTACAGTCTATTAATTACTCAACATGAGGATTACATCTGAAATTACATATTTGGAAAATTATTATCACATAGAAAGAATGATACAATAATCAAAATTTTCCCTGAAATTTTACCTCAATTTAACTATATTAACCCAACTTTCATCTAGTACCTTTGACTTCTTACATTATTTGAAAAATTGTCTTGTTAATTTGACTTGATTCTTTCTTTATTCTAAAGTTGTGGGGTTTTTTTTGGTTTTGTTTGTTTGTTTGTTTGTTTTTTTCCTAGTTGTTGGTGAGAAGCAGACTGAAAAATATGATGCAGTAGAATTTTAAAATATTTTAATCTGATAGTGCTCATGTAAGTGTATGTGTGCACGTGTGCGTGTTTCCTTCTCCATACTTGTAAACAAATGTATACTACTACTACTATTTTGAAGCAATCAACCGCAACACAACTATTGTAGCTCTGTCTTGGAAAGCAGAGCATGTCGAATGTTTGCTGCAGAATGTTTTTAGTGTGAGTTGTGTTATAGATAAGCTGTAAGGGTTTGAACTGCAGCCGGCAAAATGTTTAGGTCTAGGAAAAGCCTCACTTTTAAGCTTATATATAACTGTCTCTTTGGGCATTGAATTTTTTTCTTAAAATATCCTCTAAATTCATCATGTTTCTGTCTAATCCAGAGGTGTCCAGTATCTACATGCATTAAGGCTGACATCCATAAATTTTCCCAGCTATCCAGGCATAGACTTATTCACTTCCATCTTGGACTTCAACATAGTTTACATATACAATCCCAAAACATTTTGAAATGTTCTGCTCACATTAACTCCACTGGCATCTCATTTTTTAGTGGAAGCCTTCCTAGATGCCTCAAGTTTTGTTTCTTCTCATTCCCAATGTGCCTTGAATTTGACAGGGCAGAGAAATCTAAATCTGAACTGATATCCAGATCTACTGGACAAAGAACCAAGTGTCTTCATATCAGGAAGGCTTAGCCCAGAAGCATTTTCCCGGGCATACTGAATCTGTATCAAAAGAGTTAATGTCTTATAAAAAAGGAGTTATAGCAACTACATATTCAAGAAAACAATAGGTGAGTGATGGAGGAAGGTGTGCAAATCCTGAGGTTCACTTCATAAGAGGCAGGTCTCCACATAGATTCAAGAGCTCCAAACTTTAGGAAAATCTCCCCATGAAAACTGGTTTTGGTTCTTCCATTCTCAGTTATAGACTTCTGATAATAGTGTCTATAGCTTAAAGTACAAAATAACACTGGGGAAATTTTTCTAGGCAGTACAACTATTTCATAATTTGATTTTATCAGCTGGGGACAGAGAGGAAAGCCAGACTGATGTAATCAGCCAGTTTTCCTGAAGGCAGTTGACATTTATTCCCCACAGTTTAAAACTTGCTCTCCTAGTTGGTACTTCCTCCCCAAAGTAACAAATGCAGAGGAAAGATGATACGTATGTAGCTTTCTGGAATTCATTAATGAAACAGTACCAGGCATAGTCATTAGAGATATCAAAGTTGAAGGGAGGATGGCTGCAGATTTGTGCTTTCTTCTGATGCAACATCCTCTCTACCACTGGGACAGGCAAAGATACTTCCAAAAGATGTCAGGATGACTGTAAATGGGTGCACTAGTACACACTTAGCAAAAGATGGAAGGCTTTTAGATTTCTGTTTTTAGTGGGTTTGGGTTCCTCCCTCTCCAGTGAAAAAATATCAATGTTTAAATGGTGGTCACTCTTGGCCTGTCTTCAATAGCGACACCTATGTAAAGGCACTGCTTCATCGTGCTTCTGCAGGTTAAGCTGTATCAAATGAGTAAGAAATATGTCTCCTCTGTAGCAGCACGCAAAAATCAAGTTTTGTGGCTGAAGGGATGAATAGTAAGTATGGTGCATACAATGATCTGGATAAATGATACCCACTGGCTGCACTTTGGAGGCTCCCTTGGGCTTTGTAAAAAGTGTTTCCAGAGAGACACAAGTGTCCTTTCATCAGACTTGAAGGATTCTCAATACTGGCATAGGGTCAAAATCAACCTACAGGAACACACTCAGCTTCAATGGCACAACAAAGTAATTTGAATCTCTCTGATGACCATTTAATAATCTCCAGCAGCCTTGTCAGCTAATCCCAAACAGAACCAGTTTGCTGTGAATACCAAACCTTTTGGCCAAGTGACAGTTGGTTTCTTTAAAAGGCCTTGGAAAATCCAGTGAAAGAAATAGTTCATAGAAAAAACCACAGGCCAATTCATTTGGAAAGATTTTTCCATACATGCTTTTTGTTTCACAGTGCTTCTAAAATTACTTGTTTTAGAAACACAAACTTTGTTTTATACCGGTAGATATACAGAAAATCAATTATTTTCTTTGTTTCTTAGTGCAATAAACATGTAATTATCAATTCAAGACATAACTCTAGACACAGCAGAACAAATAGGATGCTCGTGTGTGTTACATGCAGTCAGGACACATTTAAAAGTCTCATTAGCAATGAGAAATGAATACTAGCTGAAAGAGAATATTAAAGGTAATTTTTAGTCACCTTGAAAGTTCCTTTCCTTTTGTGCAGACTGAATTTGGATCTGCAATCCAAGCTGGTCAGTTCCCAGAAATATATGGGTGTTGCCCACAGGCTCTGCTAAACTGAGCATCTCAACAGGCAACAAAAAGTCCAGGTTTTCAAATTTACCTTGCTTAAACTGCAGAAAAATCTCTTCACTGAATTTTAAAATCGCCCTAGCAGATGAGTGCCATTATCTGAAGTTGAAGTTTGAATTAATGTCTAGTAATCTAGCCCGGCTAGATACTCCTCGCATCTTCAGACACCAAAATGCCTTTGAAAACCTGGTATAAACTCCGCACAGGTGCTCCTGATTGTGAAGGCTTGCAGATCACTTAGTAACACTGCAGGCATTTTGAATGTTAGGTAAATTTTACCAAAATGAATAAATAAATAAATTTGCAAGTCTTGCTTTTGAGAATGTTTTTGTTGCTACTTTTTTGCTATAGAGTACTATGGTAAGTGTTATTTGCAGCTCCAAAATTTCGAACAAGGGAAGCTAAACTTTGGCTGATTACTCCCTTTACTCCTACAGACCATGTGTCAACCTTGCAGCCTGAATTTGGTCTGTGAATTCTCCTCCAATGTTACCTTTAACATTAGGAGGTATCGAGGTATCTTGTTTGTAAATACAACAATGTTAATTCATGTCTACCAGGACAAGGAAGGTAATTCTGCCCCTCTGCTTCGCTCCCCTCCAACTTGTGGTACTGTGTTCAGCTCTGGAGCCTGCAGCACAGGAAAGACATGGATGTGTTGGAGTGGATCTGGAGGAGGTCACAAAAAATGAGCAGAGGAGCAGTACACCTCTCCTGTCAAGACAGGTTGAGAGAGTTGAGATTGTTCAACCTGGAGAAGACTCCAAGGAGACCTTATTGTGGCTTTTCAACACTAAGAAAGATAGGGACAGTCTTTTTAGAAGGGCCTGTTGCAATAGGACAAGGGGTAATGGTTTTAAACTAAAAGAGGGTAGATTTAAACTAGATATAAGTGAGAATTTTTTTACAGTGGGGGTGGTGAAACACTGGAGCAGAGCACAGAGGTGGTAGATGCTGCATCCCTGAAAATATTCGAAGTCAGGTTGGACGGGGCTCTGAGCAACCTGATCTAGTTAAAGATGTCCCTGCGCACTGCAGGGAGGTTAGACTAGATGACCTTTAATGGTGCCTTCCAACCCAATCTATTCCATGATTCTAATGAATGTACACTAATCACACTTGTTAATTCCACTAGAGACTACTTTCAGTTAAATCACTATACTACAGGTAAACTCTAGGGATATAGAAGTGCTAAAAAGTCATTTACAAAAAAATCCACATGCTAATTTCAGCAGATACTTCAGTTTTATAGACTAATACCCATCATGCCATCCCTGTTAGAGTGCTATTCAATTATTTCCCCTTTCCTTTCTGTGTGAGTCAGGATCCTCTCCATCAATGTTCAAACTTCAGCCCTAGGTAGGTATCATCTACTTGTTCTGTATGTCTTGTCACTCTAATATTATTTTTCCTCTCATTTTTCCAAAGACTCTCAGAAGAAAGGCACAGGTTAAAATCACACAGACCAGACTGAAGCAAGCCATGACATCATCTGTCCTGGACTACTTGTGCTAGATGACCTCCTGAAAGCCAGCCATGAATGCTGAATCCACTTTTGGGCATCATTGACGAGGTATGTCTGCAAGTGAATAGTAAGGAAGCACAGTGTTGGGGATGCAGGTGGCACCACTGTCACCCTCTTTGGTTGGGAGACGCAAAAGATGACCAAGGAAGAAGCAGTAACCTTGGGAGAAGTGGAAAAGTATTATGTGTGAAGGAAGCATGTGATAAGGAAAGGATGAGAATGTGGCTTTGTGCCATGGAAGTGTTTCAACTTTCCACACTTCAGCAGGGCAGAGTGCCAAAATCCCACAGGTGTCTGCTTCATGCAACTGAAAATCTGGAGTCTGAATTGGTCAGAGATCACTACAGAGCTGTAGAAGAGCTTGGCCCCAACATGCAGATTTGAATTATTATTATATTAATATTCTTTCTTAATATTGTCAGAAAAGCCAAAATTTTTCCCATGAGAAATTCTGAATATTTACCCTCACTGAAAACTGGCCAGGGCTCCTGCTGACAAAGAAGTTAATAAAGGAAGTGAGCTATCCAAAGGGTTCTGATGATGTTTATTATAATCTTTTTTATCCACCACACAGACTTGTGTTTTAACCTTCAGGACCCCAGGGTAGCAGATGCACCAGAAAATGAATGTGATCTTCACCATAATTAGCTGATGCCAATTTGGAAATAAGTGAGAAATGTGCAAAAGTTGCTTTAAACTGAAGTGTGTTTTTTGTATCATAAATTGGATGCAGAAAAGGCATATCCATTCACGCACTCTTTCCCTCTTAATCTCTCTTTCAGTCTTTGTTTGTTTACTTGCTTGTTTGAAGAACTTTCTTTTCTTTTCCTGTTTTTGGAGGATACTGTGATTGCACAAGCAGAGTTTCATATTTAAAGTAACAGAGTTGGACGAAAGTTTTCCCAGCCAAAGACCTAAATCCAGGCCCTTGGAATAAATCACAGAGCTTAGCAGCAGTATTTTAGAGATTTTAAACCTGAGACTTTTAAACAAGCTTTCATGGAATGGAGTTTTACTGGTTAATTGACTCATCTAAAATTAAATGGAGCATTTCATTTGCTATAGCAGCAAAATCCAATAGGAAGGCAGAAAATACACAGCTTGAACAGAATTGTTC
Organism: Baryphthengus martii; assembly: GCA_013396935.1. NCBI lineage: Eukaryota > Metazoa > Chordata > Aves > Coraciiformes > Momotidae > Baryphthengus > Baryphthengus martii. The sequence continues at coordinate 68,732 of VWZK01002454.1, read as the reverse complement.
TACCAAACATTTCTAGTGTTAATTGTGCAGAACACTGCAACTGTTTTTGTGCTAGCTCGGTGACTTTGTGCACCCCTGAGGTCTCATCAACCATGGAACATCATGGAAGGCATTCTTAAATCTCTAGTGCAGTTGGTCTAGGGCAGAAATCTGTATTAGAAATTGGACTGAAGATTGAATTCTTTTCATGATGTTTTGATTTTTAATTCTGGAACAGCCCATTTTAGAAATGGTCTTTGTCACAAAATCAAGTTTTAGTTTTCTGTACAGGATATTGGTTTGGGCTTGAACATACTCAGTTTTGAACCTCTGGTTTAAGTCTAGTGGTCAGGTTTCTACCGGCTGCTAATTACTAAACAATTTTTTGGTGCCAGAGTGAAAGAAGTAGGATATTCCTGCTTTTATTGGTGTTGAGCAGAAATCCGGTCCCACAAGTAATTGATTGTACTGGTATGAACTGATGCTAGAAGCTGAAGAATCAGGCTATGTGTTTTCCAGAGCACTGATATCCACTTAATACATGCTTTCAAGACTCTACAGTCCCTAATTATTTCCAAGGATTCCTCCTGCATCTCCTCTTGCATTTGTCTTCCATGACATTTTTGACAAGGAATATGTCTTATCTATGTTTGGAAAGTGCTTTGTAAATTTACAGTACTGTATAAATCCTTTTATAAGAATCAGAATGTAAGCCTTTACAAGCTCTAACAATATGGATGGAAAATCCTTTGTTCATTTCTCAATGACTGACTAAATATTGTCTTTAGTGTTATAGGAAGTTTCTTTTTATGTACTTTACCATAAGTGTTATTCTTAGAGGTGGAGTTAGGAAAGCCAGCAGTTCAGTACATATCTTTTGCTTTCCTTGAGTCCAAAGAACTTCTCTGCAGTTACACCATGTCCTTTAGGTAGACAGAAAGTAAGATGGGCCCTTAGCATTATGTGGTATTGGAACAATAAGAAGTATTTCGGTTGCTCTGGGATTTATAAAGCCTATCTAGGAGGACTTTATTTGCAAATTATTTTCCAAACCTCTATGCTTTTCAAGCCTCTTTCATTTGAGATTTATCTCAGTATCTAATCTCCAATAATATTTTCAACTGTAGACAAGGTTAAAGTTCATGCCAGAGAAGTCTAAGATGATTTATCTGTCTTTTTTTTTTTTTTAATTTTTTTTTTTTTTTGAGATATCAGAGAAAGTGTCATTTACTACTGTCTTTTTATGACAGCCCTTCCCTCCAGATGGAGCAGACCTGCATGTCAGCCTGGTATAGGGCAGATGAGGAACACCTGCTGCTTTGGTACAACAGGCTATACCTTCCCGTGGCTGATGTGAATGGATGGTGTGTTCAACTCCAAATGGGAATGGCCAGATTTTACACTTCCTTTGTCACCACTTCCCACATGCTTGTGCAAGGAATGCTGTAGTGGAAATCACATCAGATACATCAAGCTAAATTCCTTTGCAAAACTGAGATGCAGACATGCGTCTCTTCCTGCTTCATCACTGAGATTCCTATCGAGGTTTCCTGCTTGTAATTTATTTCACATAAGCTGATTAAGAAGTCATTAGAAAACAATCAAATATCTCCATAGATAGAACAGGATTACAAAGATGGTGCAATTATTCATTTGTGATCATGCTGTGTTAATAGAACAGCTGCGGCCACCACTCTTTTACCATGGCTGATCATTCTTGCCCAAATTAATTTCTTCTGAAAAGAAATGCTTTGGGATTTTTTGTGTCAAGACAACTAACAGGGACTTCTATAGACAATGTACATGTAGCTTTTACTTTTCTATACACATAAATTCATAGAAGATGAGAAATTTTGCTTGGAGGGGATCTCTGGAGATTCTGCAATTAAAACTCCTGCTCAAAGTGAGAGTATCATCCAATGCTAGACCAGGTCAGCCATGGTTTTGACTAGCTGAGCCTTGAAAACCTTCAAGGATGGAGATTCAAGAGTGTCTCTGGGCAATCATTTTCAGCACTGTGCCACGTTCTTATTGTAAAAGTTTGTGGCAAATTCTACATGCTTTTTTTTTTTTTTGTTATATTAGCTATAACAGAAAAATGGCTAATGGGTCCCATTTCATTATCAGATAGCCATCGTGATATAAAAATGCAGTCTTTTTTTTTGCGCTGAAGACAGAGGTTGACAGAGAATGGTCATTAAGCATCACGATTCAGAGGGCTGAAGATAATGTAATCAAAATACTGACTCACCAAGATGTTGAACATTTGCCTGCTTAGATGAAGTGCAAGAGCCTGGGATGAAGCATGGCAGTGCTCAGAACAGATGAGACTATCTCAGAAAGTTGTTTCTGTCTTCTGATGTCAAAGTACCAGCTGGAGTATCACATCAGAGAGCCACAATGGGGTGACATGACAATGTGGCTGTGTATTTAACAAACACATACACATGGAGGAAGAAGGAGGGAGACGGAGAGGGAGAGAAACACCTCTGTGTAGAACAGAAGCTCCATTCGTGTGGGAATGATGCATTATCCAGAGCAATGAATATCCTTAGACATATATGGAAGTCCAAGACAAATGTGAAATAAACTCTTTTTGCCACCTCAAATCTTTCTCCAATTCAAAAAAAAGTTAAACATTGGCAGATGTGTGCTATTGCCATCTTTCTACTCAATCTTTAAAGGTAGGATTGCTTAATGTCTTGAGTGCAACAGCACAATTCCCTAGCAGAAGAGTTATAAATATCTTCCAAATGATCGGTTACACCCACATGCTGTCTTTTCTTTTAACAGTAAGTTTTCTGGAGAATTCCTTGCAGAAAATCATTCGAGATGGTAGCATAGTTGGGAAAGCTGGAGAGGGATATTCAGAATGACTGTGCGTCCCTCCTGCTCTTTGCCATAAGCAAACATAGATTTCTGTGCCCGCATTTGAGGCTTTCTGTGTGCTAGTTATTATGGCTGCAGTATGAAAAGGTCTCTTTCTAGGCAGCTATTTACAGAGAGCCACTACATGAGCAGGAGTCTCAGTGACACGCTTACACCTCATATCTGTAAATACCTCATAAGAGCTATGTCTAAGAGCCTCCGAGGCCTCTGTGAACTACTGCTGTGGGGGTGATGTTGAACCAGGTGTTACTGAGTATGCTGGTTTCTTCCTCCATAAGGAGGACTCAGCTCCGCCTGCAGCACTGCGGGTAGGAGTCAGACTGGTGTGGCATTGTTCCTGGGCTTGGCACCAACACACCGCATAATGTGATAATCTCCGTGGGTCAAATCTGCACTGTCCTTGGCCAAAAAGCTGTACTCGGAGGTAAACTTCTGACCCTGTGGTTTTTTTCCCCTAAAAAATGTTTTGGAAAGAAGTAATTGCTATCCTTTCATAAGCCATTCCTCACTCAGAGGATTTGATTCTCCTGTGTGCTACTGTGGTTTTTAAAAGAAACAGAGAACTCTTCATATGTCCAAGACACTCCAGCACAAACAATCGAGGAGGCACGGCACCGAGGTAACTGGGTTCTTCCAAAAAAGATCATTCTGTGAGGCCCATAACTGTGAAGTCTCACTTACAGTTTTGTTCAGGACACGAGGAATGATGCTTTGTGTTTTGCATATTCGTTATTAGAGTAACCTACTATTTAACGAAGAAACGTGTAACTATTTTTTTTATTTTTTTTTTAATGATTACACTTGAGACATTTTTGCTCTAGCAGTGAAAAAAGTGGTATTTTTGAGAGAGTTTTTAAGGGCTTTTTAGTTCAGTGTTAGTATGTATAAGGTAAGTATGTATCTACAAGTTGAAACATGCAATCCTTCAAGCTCAACTTGTGGGTTTGTGTTAAGTACTTGATGATACGATGTGCTAAAGGAGGATGTATAAAAGAAAAGCTTTAACTGATATTGATAGTCTAATAAATATCACTCTCTTTGGACACAACCATGAATTCATTAAAACTAGAGGAAAAAAAGTATAGTTAGTTTTGTATAACAATGCAATTTTTTTTAGTTTGCACAAAAAGTGCAAAGACAAAGAAATCTACGCATTTAAGTCTGGACATTGGCCAATATCTTAATGAGCTATAGTAATAGTTCCTACATGTAGCAGTGAAGAGGGTAGCAGGGCTGTTTTACTGCCCACAAAATGCTTTCTCAAATTCATTAAGCATGTTTTACTTTTCTTCCTGTTTTGCATGTTATAATTTTAATATGTCCAATAATTGGACCTGCAGCTCTTTGAGGAGTCAAGTGAGACTACACAGCCATCTACCAGCATGATTTGCTGCAGTCAAGTAATTGATTATTTGCAGACTATATCCTCATTTACAGCCAGTAATTGTGTTGAAAGTTATTTTCAAGTGCAGAAGTCTAGATTTAAGATTCATGTACTGAACGCACCTGAGAAAATCAAAAAACTTCTTTTGAGCCACATGATTTGCATTTCAGAAAGGGATATCCATGCAGATACTCAAGGTAGAGAACCACAGCCCTGAGGCAGTGTGGGCTGGCTTCTAGCTTAGTTCTGACTGAGATGTGAAATCCTAAGTGATGAGGAGTAGGATGAGAGATAGGAGCCATTTAGCCACACCAGCTGGTATTCCTCTCACTTTTAACCTCTTCTAGAAAGCACTGGGCCCTCTCCTGTCTCCCACTGTGGTTGGTGGGGCATACTGTACTGTGCTTCCCCTACTCTGGGCCGAAGTCCAACGATGATAACATGCCATGAGCCGTATTTCCTATGAGAGCTTCCACGCTGCTGTGCAGTTTTTCCCACTCATGCCAGCCAGCAGAAGAGATGGGGCCATTTTCTCACACTCTTTCAAACAATTAGAGTACTGAGTTCTGGCTTTGGACAATGGGATCCCAGTAGGGGTTGCAGTACTCACTTGGCACCTCCAGGTTGGACCAGGCTCTGGGTCAGATCTGGCACTTTTGTGGGGAGCATGGCTGATTTTCCTTGTATCTCAAGACCCAGTAGAGCACAGGCATCTAAACCCTCCTTCTTACAGTTCAAACTCCCCTGCAGACCACTTCCCCATGACTTACAGAGGAAGTGACAGGGGAATACATTAACCATAATTTCTCTATTACCTAGAACATGCCAAGTGGGAAATAGTTAACTAGTAAATTTGCTGGTCATGATGTGTTTCTAGGTCTTTACACAAGTATGTAAGATCACGTCCCAGGTTTGGGGTCCAGGTGTGTTCCACAGGTATCCCATCACATGCAGACTTCTATTTCTTCCTCTTCCCATGATTTCTACGCACTGGAAAAGAGGATATGAGCTTTGGAAACTGAGGCACATCCAGATGATGTGCATCTCTGAGTGATGGTTTCTGCCTTTGCAATGCCTCAGTGGGTATTTGCACGTGTCTGTTCAGCTGCACAGGCACATAGCAGAGAGTAACTGGGTTTATCCCAGCTCTGACATAGCCAGGGGCTCAGTAGTACTAAGGAATCTGAAAAGTGCCCTTTTAAATCCTGAACTATTGCTTACACTGCTGATAGTGCCTTGGGGACTGTTGTCCCCTCATGCTGATTGGAACAAAGAGCAACTCAATGTAGAGGGCACCAAGTAGCTCTGATCTGCTGCCAGCACATGCAGGACATCAGCCCCTTTGCACTGCTAGCCTGAAGAGGACTTTCTAGAAGCACCCGTGTAAATGACACAGAGAAGCCTCTTTAAACTACTCAGTTGAGGCACAAGCAGTTATCTGACCTCGGAAGTGGGAAAGATTCCTGGATTTGAGAGTTTGGTTGTTACATGATGGCCCCATGACACCTCAGCCTGTGGCCTGATAGCAGCCTCTGCTGCAGAGCTGGGACCCAGTGATGAGCACCTCAGGTGTTTGTATCTCCTGGCCAGACTCACTGCCAGCCGGGAGGAGCAGACTTAGTAGCCTGCAGCACACGCTTCTGTGAGCTGTGTACTACTTCATCAACATACCCATTTCGGGCAGCATGCTCTAGACAGCCTGAACCAATGCAATCAGTGCTCCTCTCTTTCCACACATGCAGGTCTAGGATATTTTTCACTTTTCTTTGATTCCTCTCTCCTCATTGTTGATAAACTAGATGTGTTGTAGGAGTTTGGGGTGGGGTGGAGGAGTTTTCTCTTCAAGATTGTAATCCTACTTCTTTGTGTCTACTATGGGTGCTCCTTATCTGGGGTTGTGTACTATCTTTCCTGTTTGGTTCTGTTAGCAACACTTTTTGATCCACAGCATGTAAGCATCAGAATGAGACACGCTTCAACACACTCCATCTCCTAGATCATAATACAGGCATTTTGTGGTTTATTACAAGCAGCTTTTGTGTAAATAAAAACAAACTCCCAAATCCCCATGGGTATGAAACAGATGATCAGCAAACAAGATCTTTCACAGAAAGGGGCTGTAAATTTTAAATGAATGAAGCGCTAACAGAGAAATTGGTAACATTGTCTTCTTCCAGGCAAATTCATGCCAGGAATTCATGTGCTCTGTGAACTCCAAACCCATGGCAGGCCTTTGTCAGGGCATCATGGGACACCTAAGTTCTATGTGAATAAACCAGAGCTGGAAACCTGGGCATTCTCTTTTTGGTGCTAACCCACAGGAGTTTACAAAAAGTAATTGAGTGATCAGCCCAGTATTGTGGACATTTACCAGCATAAACACCAATACTACATGAGACAATAAGAGGTAGTGCATTTGAACATGCCTCCTGCTGTGAGACTCACAGATACATTACGAACCTCAGCTACATGCACAGCAACAGACAGGGTGCAATGAGGATGCCCATCCATTTAACTTGCCTGGTCTGCAGAGAAGCCAGGCTGAGCAGGACTCAACTCTGCCACAAAGCAAGGATGATGCCATGCTGAGAAACCTGGTTTCTCTGCACTTCCAGCTCCATTCTAGGTCCAAGAGAAGGACAGAGCAGATGATTGTACACCAAAGGAGGATCAGAAAATCCATGGACAAATATACTGATCTAATCCCATTTCTGTATTGAGTGTGGAGAAGACAAGGACTAGAGCACACAGCTCCTCATAGTGTCTATGATTTCTCACCAACCATCTCAGATGCAGTAAACAGCAGTAGGAGCTGTTGCCTAGGAGGCATACGTAACTGTAAAATGGATATTTGGCCAAGCTGCATAGTTTTCAGACAATCTGCAAGCTGCAAATGTATTGAAGTCACTGACAGTAGCCAGATACACTGGAGCAGTAAGTGGCAAGATTATCCCAGTGCTTCATACTCTCCCTCAGTGGGACAAACATACATTTTTTTCAGGTTTAAAACAAAAATGTGCAGCATGTCATGGAAAAAAAGGTTTAAACCATGAGGCATAGGGGCAAATAAATCAAACAAAATGCAACAAAAGGAAGGTCAAAATTGTCTACAGCAACAGCATACAAAGTCCTCAGCAACCAGAGCAAGGCAGAAATGTTAATGCTCAGCTGCTCTGAAGAAACGACAAACTCTGGGGCTAGATTATCCTGTCTTCATGCCTCCATGTGCCTGTGAGGGGGTGAAAGTGTTTGGCTGCCAGAAAGGCAAGCTGAAGAGGAAGACACAAGTGCAAACAGGCTTTGTGTAGCTGAAGAGGCCTGCTGAGCACTGTTCCCCATGCCTGAGATGTCTTTTCACTGGGCTGGAGGATGTTTTGGGACTGCAGCTCTGCAGTGCACAGATAATATTAGCTCTTAAGGACATGAAAGAAGAGCACATGTGAGGGAAGAGATGGAGGGTGAATAAGGAGAGCATGAACTGGAGACTCTTAGACAAGATGGACTATTTTTTGCAGCACTTTCAGGCAGGTGTCCGTCCCTTTTCCATTCAGATAAATCTTGACATGTTCCATGGGCTACTGGATCACAACTGCTGAGTGCTGTGTGGGTCTTTCACTTCTTGAATACACGTATCTTCATGACTGAACCAACAAGAAAAGGTGCTGTCCTGGACCTTGTCCTCATCAACAAGGAGGGGCTGGTGAACGACATGAAGCTCAGGGGCAGTATTAGCTGTAGTGGTCACAAAATGGTGGAGTCTAAGATTATTAGGGTACCAAAGAGGATGTGTAGTAGGCTTACAACTCTGGACTTCAGGAAAGCAGATTTCACCCTCTTCAGGGATCTACTTGGCAGGGTATCATGGGATGAAACCCTGGAGGGAAGAGACGCTCAAGAATGCTGATCACTATCGAAGGACCTACTCCTACAAGCCCAGGAGTAGTGCATCCCAAGAAAGAAGAAGGCAGGCAAGAATGCCAAGAGGTTGGAATAGATGAACTCCTGGACTTATTTGGGCACAAAAAAAAAGTCTATAGGCAGTGGAAGGAGAAACAGACTGGCTAGGAGGAGTACAAAGAACTTGTCTGAGCATCCAGGAATCAGGTTAGAAAAGCTAAAGCAGAGATAGAATTAAATCTGACCAAGGACATAAAAGGAAACAAGAAAGGTTTCTTCAGATACATCAGTGACAAAAGGAAGGCCAGGAAAGACATAGAGCCTCTCTGGAAGGAAAATGGTGACCTGGTCACTAGGAATATGGGGAAGGCTGAGGTACTTAGTGACTTCTTTGCCTCAGTCTTCAGTGGCAAAGGCTCTAGACATGCCACCCAAGTGCCAGTAAGCAAAGATAGAGACTGAGAGAATGATTATCCTCTCGCTTTTAGTGAAGACCAGGTTTGAGACCATTTGAAGAACCTAAACGTGAAGAAGTCCATGGATGAAATCCACCCTCAGGTCCTGAGAGAACTGGTGGATGAAATTGCCAAGCCACTAGCCATAATATTGGAAAGATCATGGCAGTCTGGTGAAGTTCCCGCTGCCTGGAAAAGGGGAAACATCACTTACATCTTCAAAAAGGAAAAAAAGGAAGACTCTGGAAACTACAGACCAGTCAGTCTTACCTCTGTACCTGGCAAGATCATGGATCAGATCCTCCTCAAGGCCTTGCTAGGCCATATGGAAAACACAGAGGTGATTGGCAACCAACATGGATCATCAGAGGCAAATTGTGTCTAGTGAATTTGGTGGCCTTTTATGATGGAGGTACAGCACAAATGGACAAGGGAAGAGCAACCGTTGTCATCTACTTGGACTGGTGTAAAGGGTTCAACTCTGTCCCGCATGATATCCTGGTTACCAAACTGGAAAAACATGGACTTGATGGATAGACCACTCGCTGGATAATGAATTGGCTGAATGATCACACTCAAAGAGTTGTGGTCAACAGCTCAAAGTCTAAATAGAGAACAGTGATGAGTGGCATCTCTCAGTGGTCAATATTGGGATCAGTGCTGTTTAACATTTTATTGGTGATATAAACAGTGGAATTGAGTGCACCTTTAGCAAGTTTGCCAATGACATCTAGCTGTGTGGTGGACCCACTGGAGGGAAGGGATGATATCCACAGGGACCTGGACAGGCTGGAGAGGTGGGCCAGTGCCAACCTCATAAAGTTCAACAAAGCCAAGTTCAACAAAGCCAAGTTCAATGTCCTGCACCTGAATGGGGCAATCCCAAGCACAAATACAGGCTGGGTGAGAATGGACTGGAAGTAGTCTGGAGGAGAAGGACTTCGGGGTGTTGGCCAATGAAAAACTGAGTAAGAGCCAGCAATGTTCACTTGCAGCCCAGAAGGCCGATCACATTCTGGGCTGCATCTAAAGTGTAACCAGTAGGTTGAGGAAGGTGATTCTTTGCTTCTATTCTGCTCTTGTGAGTTCCCACCTGGAGTACTGTGTACAGTTCTGGAGCCCCCAACACAAGAAAGACATTGAACTGTCGAATGGGTGCAGAGAAGGGCCATGAGGGTTATTGGAGGGCTGGAGTACCTCTCCTATGAGGACAGGCTGAGGGAGTTGGCATTATTCAGCCTGGAGAAGAGGGAGCTCTGGGGAGACCTTATAGCAGCCTTCCAGTATCTGAAAGGACCCTACAAAAAACGCTGAGGAGAGGCTATTTGCAAGGACTTGTAGTGATAGGACAAGGGGAAATAGATTCAAACTAGAGAAGGGTAGATTTAGATTGGACATTAGGAAGAAATTCTTCATCATGAGGGTGGTGAGACACTGGAACAGGTTGCCCAGGGAGTTTCTGGATGCCCCCTCCCTGGAAGTGTTCAATGCCAGGTTGGATGGGGCCTTGAGTAACCCGGTCTATTGGGGAGTGGCCCTGCCTGTGGCAGGGATGTTGGAACTCAGTGATCTTCAAGGTCCCTTCCAACCTTAACCATTCTATGAATCTATGAATCTATAACATGCCTGGCCATTCTCTCTCCCTACTTCCCTGTGGCCCTGTAAAATCTCCCAGAGATTTGCATATCCTCTCCTCAGCCCAGATTTTTGTTTCCAGTTCTGGAAGCAGTGCATTACCTGTACACTTGAATCGTGGTTTCTGGGAGACTGAAGGTGTTATATATTGCAGATAGGAAATATAACCTGAGATTACTGTGGTCTTTCTTTCTGTAGCTTGAAAGTTAGAGTCCCAGATGTTTCTGAACTGAAAAGACCGGAGCTGCACACAGCAAGTAACCAGAAGTATCTATCTCCTTCAAAGTATGGTCATGACCCTGAAGGGAAAGGACCCTGCAGGGAAAGGTAGCATGACTGAGGATCCCATACAGGGCTCAGTGGACTATGACTAGAAAGAAGATGCAGAATTGGAGATGTCCTATTGTCTGATGCTCTAATATCCCCTAGGTACCCTTAACTCTAAGCTGCCTAACAGAAAGGCAGTGTGAGTTACGTGTTCACAGACCTGGAGATGAACCCTGCTAGGTAGCACCAGTCCTGTTGACTGCAGTTGAGGAATGAATCGACTGTTCACAAACAGAAGGATGCAGGAGCCTGTCATTTTTTTGGACTGGAAGAGAAGTTTTGAAGTATTATTTGCGGTGAAAGTTGCAGTGCTTTTATCTGGGGAAGGCAAGCCACATGTGCAATGTGATCAGGTACTATTCTCGCTCATCTGTGGGAGGATAAGTGGGCACGAGCGAGCGCAGGCAGCCAACACTCTCTGGTCTTCTCTGCATGTGGGCCTTCCTGGTTGACTGCTGCTTACTTCCCTGATAGGAACAAAAGCCATGTTTGACCCTGTGTTTTGCCAGTAAAGTATGTCAAGGTAGGTAGGAAGGGGATTGCTTCGCTGCTGACCAGTAAATGGCATAGCAGACTGCAAGCAGGTGTTAGATCTTCCTGATGCTCAACCCTTGCTCATGTCCTGGTACCAATGGACCAGGTGACAGGTAGTGCTGGGCTATGATGGTGCCTGGAGGTGCAGCTCCTCTACTGACAGAGGCTGCATTGGCTCAGAATATTCTGTCACAGTGCCATTCCCACTGTAGACGACAGGGGCAGCCCACCCTATTGGGGCACCCCACTCTTGTCAAGGTCTAAGTAAGCATCCACAGGCACATATGTAGCGAAGAGTCTTACTCCCCCATGTCAGTAGGGTTATTTTCAGTCTTCCCATCTGAATCTTCAGGACAAATCCGGTGACACCTGGTCACCACTGCAAAGCTGGAACTCAGTTTTCTTGGAGTTCCCTTCCCTGTGTCAAAGACGGGAAGTTGTCTTGGACCTACAGTTGAAGCTGTTGTTTTCTTCTTGGAGTCAAAGCTGCTGGAGGCAATATTCCTTGTCTCTGGAGGTATCTTGGCAGGCATGTGGCCTAGCTGTGGGAAGATGCTAGTGGCACCTGCCTGGACTCCTGCTGAGCCTGATGGAGAGAGGCAGACTCCTGCAAGCGACATCTTGGCATATCCCAATGAGGCAACTCACTTTCCTGCCACCAAATAAATAGCCTGAGTGTGTCCCTTGGGCAAAGCCAGGATGCAACATGCTGAACTGGGGGTTGCAGCACTGGTTGGAGTTGCTGCGGAGGGGCATATGTCTGGCCTGGTGCTTGCATGCCAGCTACAGGGTCATTGCCTTTTCCAGAAAACAGTCTGAGTTTTTGCAGGACTGTGAAAACCTGTGGGTAAAAATTGTGAACTGTGATCCTAGAGAAGGTTAGATCAGGGAAGGGCTTGCTCCAGAGGATGGAAAAGCAGTCAACAGGCAGACAAGCAGAGCAGACACATCCACCCTTAACACAATGGGAACCATTTTAGATCTAGTCTCGTTCTGGTTTAGACTAATTACAATGGGCAGGCCTGTGGTTTTTGTTTCTGGGTTATCATATGGCTATGGTATTTTGAGCTAATTTTAGTCTACCTTCTGTTAATTTTTAATTACTTGTCCAAATCTAAGACAGGGAAGGTGAGGCTAACCTAATTTTTTTCATTTACTCAGTCTAGAACAATGATTCAACAGCAAGGAAGAAATATTCTTATCACAGCAGAATTATCTCACCTCTCGTTCCTATTCTGCATGTCATAGTTAAAGGCTTGTTTATGTTTTATAATGATTTTTCATTTTCAGAAAATTTGAGCTTGGCTTCAGAATTATGCTTGAGGCTGTAACTCAATATATCAAGTCTCCGCTTGGAAACAAATCGTTTATGCAAAATTGCAAAGAAATTCAATTGGCTGGAGATTAACAGTTATCTAAGAATATGTTTTAAAGAGCTTCTGCTCTTTAAAAATATAATCTAAAGGATGCTTATATATAGTCCATCACCTCTCCATAATTTGAGGAAAACAATTTACCTATCAATGAAAAGCAGCTGTTCTTGAGCTGCTTCACTGTACAGCAACCACAGTTTATATGATGAAATGGAAAAGACCATCTTATGCTAGTGTAATTGCTTCAAGCATCTTTAAACAGTTTCTCCCTCCCTCTTGCCTCTGAAACATCTTAGATGTAGCTAACCTCTAAATCAAAGATGTGTGCATGAACAAGGCTGGTGCAGATGAAATACATAGACATGAATGTTACTGTGATATAATCTAGATATATAGTCAAAGTCTATAGCTCTTTTAATTGTTACTTTCTCCAATGACACCAACTAAATACCTCCTAAATAAAATAAAACAAAACTCAAACTGACTTCTCTTTTTGCTGGTTCCAGCAGAACTTCTTGTGCTGTTAAGGATAAGCACGTGCCAAAATGCTTTGCTGGATAAGGCTTTAAATGTCTCAGGATTTAAACTCCCTAGATGAGTGGAGAGGAGAAACTGAAATTGTTCAACACAAGCAGAGGCCAAGCATGCTCTAGGAGGTCTACTGTGGCTCTTAATTTAATATAGAAATCACTTCAGCTCCAAAGAATACAGTTTTGGCTGTTGCAGTAACTTCTTGGTTATAGAACAGTTGAAAGTTTAAGAAAAGAGTTGGCTGGACTGCTATGCTTACCATTTCACCAATGCAGAAATATTCCTTACTGCATTTGTCTATAGTTGTTTAACACATAAAATCCTGTAGGTGCACCACATGCAGCTCAGGGTAGCACTGAAGGTGCTGCCTCCAGCTGATGGCCGTAAAACAGCTTGTAAGAAATATCAGTGTCCAATAAGTCTGCAATGAATAGTTGCCTCATCTGAAGAACGATGAAGCTTCTGGATGACATAGGCAGGTCCCAGGTATGACATTTCAATACACAAACTCTCCTCTGTGTTAGGAAGATGCCTAGAGCCCAGAGGCACATCAAATTTCCAGCATTTTTTCCCCCTTGGCACTGGGTGGTCCTCTGCCACAGGCGACTCTGCCACAAGCTGGATGATGTGGCACCAGCTTGTCCACACCCCTCTCCATGGGACTTGATGCAGCAGGCACCCATGAGATGATGTCTCCTAGCGAGCACGGGGGAAGCACAGCCACCCCAGTCATACCCAGTGCTTTCTGGTGACACTCCAAAAGAAAGGAGGGCTCAGGGCCCTCCTGATGGAAACTGCGCGTGGGACAACAAGGACCTGACACAACAAGGATCTGGCACACAGGCAACATAGTGCTGTGTGACATGATATTAGCAGCTATGTGTAGGTGTTGCTGTTTATCTGAGTCATTTTCTTCTTTTGATGCTCTTTTAGGATAAGGTTGAAGGAGATGAACATGGCATGGCCATGAATGATGCCTTCTCTCTAATGCAGTAAATGCATACTGACACAAAGCAGAAGGACTGTAGGGGGAGGGAAGGCACAACTCTGCTGAACACACCAGTGTTGGTGGACTCTTTGCAGCGAGCTTTAGGGGTGAATCCCATCAAGCTGAGGAGAGACCTCATCATGGTTTCTCTGGCTCCAAGCAAGTGCTCTGACTGTTTGGCCACTGAATAGCAGAGAAGCACATTTTTCTCCAGTTGTTCAGTTTGAAAGAACTTCTTTTATACCCCCTATATTCTTTTATTTTGTAATGACTGTGTAATCTCAAGAGAAAGCCTAGGGACAGCCCTGTGTGGAGGGAGAGGGTAACTGGCAGTTGAAAAAAGGTTGCCGGGACTGGTAGGATGCTAGATACACTCTTGCTAATGTTTCAGCAATGTGTTTCAGGCATCTGACTCTCCCTGGACACTCCCCAGGTGTAAAACTTGGTTAAAGATATATTTCTTACATTTTTTTAGCATATTTCTTTCTGTCCTGCTGTCTCCCAGTGCCCTCAGTTGGAGAGCACCATGTCTGAGGGGCATGAGGTAGTTGCAGGGACGTTGTTGGGACCCTGATGAGCAAATGGGCGGAAGACACTGGGAAGGACTCGGCATCCCCAGGGAAATCCACTGGACCAACCGCTCCCAGGGGATGGGCAGGGTAAGCCAATGGCTGCCAGGTGACTGCCACCCTACTCACCGCAAACTGTGGTAAAGACTATTTCAGCAGGAAGGATTTCACATGCTCCTGTGTGTCCTGTGCAGGGACTTCATCAGGTCCATTGCAGCTGGTAATCTCTATGGGGGAACTGCAAGGTAACGTCATGCAGGGCAGATGGAGGAGTTTGTGTGGATGTGTATTTGTCTTATGTGCAAGGGGCTGTGTGCTGGACACCTTTGACAGGCATCATCTTTTATCGCCTCTGCATGTTAGGCTCTCTGCTGCAAGAAACAAGTAATAAAACTGGCAATTTGAGATTCCTGGTATTTATCAGCCTGTCTCCAGTCAGAGTGCCATGGCTGAGAGCATTCCTTGTGAAGATAAAAGAATTTCATTTTGTTTACAGAATGAGCCCTCTTTCTGTTCCCAGGTTTAAGACAGGTATTACAGGTGTTGGCCTTCTACCATCTATGGGCCCCAGGTTTGTAGCCAGGAGAAGCCCAGTGCTTTGAAGAGGTGTGAGGCAGGTCCTGCCTCAGCTCAAAAAGGAGTTCAAGGAGGGCAGGAGGGCACTTAGCAATGAGGAAAAGTGGAGTCAGAGTTGGCTGGAGGCCCTGTGGATCTACTCCATCAGCACACTTCAAATCACTCTAAGCTGTACTAAGGCGATTTCACGCACCCTCCAAAAGCTCCTTCCCTCCATCTTATTGCTGCACTCAAATGGATGCAGCAGGAAATTTTCTCATTAAACCTATTTCTCCCTTCTGGTGAAACAGTCGTGCATGTATCATCCAGCAAGAGTTACACAAGGCAGCAGTCAGTGGGAAGTGTGCATTTGGATGGATCTTCTAGGACTGTCGAAAGCTTGCAGGATTAAGGGGTTTGTGCATTTGCATACTGAACTACCTCAAGACCTTTTCCATCTGTGAATGTGCAGTCTCTCTCTGTCATTGAATAATGCTTTGTATAACAGAATATTCTGGATGGGATCAAATGAATCTTCAGGTAGCTCTAGAGAATGCAATGCAAAAAACCCATGAGCTTAATCAAATTTGCTTTCTCCTCCAAATCCTCTCATGTTTTTTTTATTATCACTGTCCTTTGCTTACTGTTACTTCTTTATTTTGGAAAAAAAAAAATGGTTTCTTAACTAGATTATCTTCATTGTGAAATAATAAATGACTTCACTCCAGTTGCCAATAGTTCATGATGCCTGGAAAATAAATCTGTGAGTCCAAGTTGTTCTAACAGTTTGCTGATTTCTTTGGGGAAATATGAACAATATTAATATGATGCTTATGTAATCATTTACTAAAACTATGACTAATTTGCATCCTGGTGGCAATAAGAGGAGATAAGATGATGTGGCATAAATTACACTCTTGTTTTTTTCTATCCATCT
Source organism: Baryphthengus martii (assembly GCA_013396935.1). Classification (NCBI taxonomy): domain Eukaryota; kingdom Metazoa; phylum Chordata; class Aves; order Coraciiformes; family Momotidae; genus Baryphthengus; species Baryphthengus martii. Next base: position 52,679 of record VWZK01002454.1, on the reverse strand, counting down.
TTCTAGAGCCTGAGGGCACCTGTTTGCAGCTGCAGAGCATGCCTCTGAACTGAGCTGCAGTCACACCATCAGAGAGGTGTTGAAGCCAGGCTAAGGAGCTTCATCAGATCTGCCAGGCCGGTCCTGCTACCCCATGCCCCTGGTCTCTGCCCTACCAGAAGGTTGTTAGAAATGTCTAGTAGGAATTTCTCTGGACTTCTTCTCAAGCAGCCACCAGAGACCACCCAGCCTTTCCTGCTTTGGTGCAGAAATCCTGTCCCAGCCTGGCAGGAGTTGCCTGGACACTCATGCATCATCCAGACTAAACCCTGTCCTCTATATCAAGCCACTATTTTAGAAAACTGGCATTCTTCCTTCCTCAGTCCCTGAACTGTGTACATTTTGTTTTAGGCTTGTGCATGAGTGTAGGTCACCATAGAGCCAGGGCCCAGCTGTTACAGCATCAGAACCAGATACACTAAGCAGCCTGTAACTGAGTGGGTGGGTAGGGAACCAGACTGTCTCTATTTTGCTGTAGTACATGAAAGCTGTTGAAAAAAACAACTACTTTTCAAAATAAGTAGTGAAAAGTCCCTGCTTTTTAATGTTCTCTTCAGTGGTGCTATTGGATGCCAAAACATGTTACAATGTGTGGTAGGAGGGTTTGCTGAAACCTCCCCACTTCTGCCCTACAGGGCTGGTATTCACACTTTTCATCCTGAGCCATCCTGGTGTACTGCCAGCCTGAGTTTCTGGATCTCTCTCCCATGCATCCCTTCCTGTTCTCTGGCACTAGAGGTGAACTTGCGTTGCAGCCCTGTCTTCACTGGGAATATTTATTTGGGTGTTCTTCCTTTTTTGTAGCCACATAATGCCATCACACATTGTCTCCATCTCTGCCCAATTTAACTAGTAATGAAGCTAACAGTTCAAAAACTTTTGAGACTGATGTAGGATTGACAGACATAAACACTGTTACAGCAGTCTAGTTTTCTTAGGGAATCGGGCTAAAAACAGGGTTAGCATACACAGTATTGTCTGTGTATTCTGCATTCTGCAGGCACATCTGTGCCTTGCTGGGTCCTGAGCAAGCTCCAACTGAACTTTCATGTCAATGACACAGTATATGTGGAGATAAGTTTGCATATTGCCAGCAACTCTTCTGTTTGGGGCACCCATGCTGCTTCTGGCTTGGGAGCCAGTTCATCCTGTGTTAGACTGAGGAGCTCTGCAGTACATTGCACTGTGCAATGCAGATGTGCCCAAGTAATGAATCTGAATAGCAGAATTCCCTTGAAAGCTGCTCTTCAAGTGTGGATTAGAGGCCAAATTTGAGCAAGGTATTCCTGAGATGCAACTCATTTTAAAAAAAAAGCCATATGCCATCCAAATGTTACTATTACAGTACTTTGTTTCCTGGTTGCACACTTCTGGATATTGCACTGTGGCTCTGATCCTCTCAAATCATCAACTCGGAGTATGGTGTTTGGTATCATATCGTGGTTGACACCCAAGGACTCTTAGGGATGTACTACTAGAAAAAAAGTAATGGGGGTACAGACTGGGTGTCTGAATTGAGATGACAAGGTAAAGGAAATTAGAATTGTATACACAACAAGACACGGTTTATGGACAGCTGGAGGTGGGGGTTGAGGGGGAGGGCTGCTGGCATCTCTGTGAATATGAACTGCAGCATTGCTAGCTTTTGACCTGCAACTACAAGGGCTTCTTGTCATGCTTCAGCTCTGACAGCAAAGCTGTCATTCTCAGAGCCAGTGCTTCAATGGGCTCTGAAGCCCACATGCATGTTCAATCTGTTCTGAAAATTGTTATGTCTCTGCAATGAAAGAGGGTAACTTTAGTCGACAGCCACTTGACACAGTGTGTTCTGTAGTTACTGCCTGCCCCATGCACATATGCAGTTGCTTTTCATATCCAGGTTGCTCTAAAACCTCCGACCTGCCAAACCCCAATAAGCCCAAAAACTGATTTAGTGCAGCAGGCGTGTTTGGTGGAAATGAATACGTCTGTCAGAAGGTCTCTGAGATGTGGACCATAGAAAGACAGCTGGTTACAGCAAAAGATTAACAGCCACCAAACCATCAACCAATAGGCTTTCTGACCATGCACCGGTCTGCAAGTATATCATCTTATCACAGTTCAAATGCTTCACAGCCTCTGAAAGGATTTGATGTCTAGCATTTCTCTAGTAAGACTTCTCATCGAGGCACAGTGACCCAGCAGCAAACTCCCATGGCATCCACCCATGTATGGTGAGTATGTGGGCACAGCGCAGCACTGGCAGAGCCATACACTGTCTATCATGGAGCAAGCTCACCCTTTGGGCTCTCCTTGGTTTGCCTCCCTGTCATGGTTCAGACTCAACTGGGAGCTGAGCAGCACATGGCCACTTGCTCATCCCACCAACCCCACACGCACCCCACTCCAAAATGGGAAAGAGAATAGGGAGAAAGAGGCAAAAGCCTATGGGTTAAGGTAAGGAGAACTTAATAAAACAAAAGGAGGAGAAAACAACAGTAACAACAATGACCATAATGGAACAATATATAATGCAAGTGATGTAAAACCTACCCACGGTGCAGGCTTGCACCAGAAACCCACACGCTGCTCAGCCCTCCCCCACCTTTATATAGTGGGCATGATATCAGTATGGCATCGAATACCCCATTAGCTGGTTCGGTTGTCTATCTTGTTTGTGGCCCCCTCCCAGCACCGGGTGAAAATTAACCCTATCCCAGATGAACCCAGGACACTCCCTTCCTCCTTCCTCAAAGCAAGCCTGCTCAGGCCTGAGTGTTGCCCTCTGGACTCGTCGATCAGCCCCCATGTCAAAGTTTCCTGTTGACATGAATGACACCAAGAAGAGGTGTGAGCAAGGGAAGGGTATGCATATATGCATGCAGGCTTCAGACAGCTACCTTGTATGCCCATGGTTCCATTTTCCCAGCTCGCTACAGTTCAAGTAGGTGGCACTGGGATGTGATGGCTGGTTTGATTGGGATCCATCAGACTGCATGGGCAAAGTCGCTCTGCTTCTGTATCTTTGAAGTGTCTGAAAAATGAATTGTTATAAGGTAAGGAGATTAATGGTTCCTTATGCTTTCCAGAATGTGAAATCAGTGCTTGAAGACTTGAAGTATAGTTCATTTAAACCTCTTAATACTGGGAAATTTGAAACTTGCCTTCTGCAATACAGCTTTCACAATAACCTTAACTCTTCCTCTATATGGAATGTGCCTCTAGACTTTGTGAGAACTTGCCAGGCTGCCCTTTTCCCAAGATTGTGGACAACAACACGGGAACATGCAGAAATCTTGTGAGAGGGATAGGAAGGCTATGTCGTGCTTGGGGAAAAGGTTGAGTTTAAATTAGATGTGATGAATCAGAAGCTAGCTGAATCCTGTGTGTCCTCGCTCGCTTGTCTCAGCCTGATGGAGCGTGGGCTCCTTAGATACCTATAAGCAGATGAGAAGGGTGTGGAGGAGTGCCTACGCCTCTGAACCTCTCCGTTCTGCAGCAGGCAAAGAGGTGGCGTCAATCCACGTGACTTCCATTTGCTCCTGGAACCTCTCATATGCAAAGCAGCAGTGTTTAATGACAGTCATAAACCATTAAGTAATTAAGCATACAAGCTATAAAAAAACATGTGCAAACAAACCTTGTGTAGTGATGTACATGTATAGTTTGAGGTTAGAAAGCTAACACATTGCTACATTTGTACAAAAAGATATCTAGTGCTGCACTGGAGACAAAGATAACCTGCATGGGGAAATACTCCTTTTAACCCCATGAGCTATTGTTATTGGGCTGAAAAATACTCATTACCATAGTTATAGGGAAGTTTGCTGTGCTAAAGTTCAGACAGCCAAGTCTTAGAAATATTGATACATTTTGTGAAGCAGGAATGCCAATTCAGCCCATTTTTTCCCAATGGTTTTGTACTATATCCTAATAGTCTTTATAATCTGAGAATTTTGCCAATTCCCTTTACTTTTTCTTGTGTTTCCCAAGGAGTGTGTATCCTTTGGCAGAGTGTATGAGAGAAGACTTGCCTGTCTGTAGCAGTGGACGCCTACCTGGGGTCTGCTAGAACATGTCTTCCAGTTGCCTGCATTTTCACCTGTTACTTGTTCTGCTGCTTTGGACACTTTAACCACTGTCTTTCCTCATCTGCTTTTTGCTCTACAAGCTTTATTAAGCAAGGGATGTCACAAGGTGTATTCATGCACCAAATTTTTCCTCCCTTCCCCAGCAACACCTACAAAATATGTAGGTATCTGGGTGTCCCCAGCGAGATACACTTCTTTGGAGACAGTGTGTTCACATTAGCACTGGATCCTGAGACAACACAACTCCCACTTCACCTTCAGACACCAAGTTTCAAAAGATGGACAATTTTTAATTTATGCAGAGACAAAATGACTGATACGCATTTCTAACACTTGGACGGACCTTCCCAAAAGTGCTATCTGATTTCCTTCTCATATTAATCCTGTCCAATACTTTACTCTCTCCTGTGGTGCATGCACCTGCCTAGCCTTTAGCACCCTGGTGTTGGAATCAGAAAGCACAAAACATTTGGAAGCAGAAAGCATAAGCCATCAAAACTCTTCACTGCTGATAAGCATCTAGTGTCTGTCTAATGTCTGAAGCAGACACTGATGTGGGATGGAGATCCGGTGGTCTGTGTTGTACTGACATTGAATGTTCAGTGAGACCAGGTGTGGTCTGGACTCCCGTCCTCCAGCTTATCTCAGAAGTTAACTGTTGCTGGCAGAAGGGAATGTGACAATGGCCTGTTCCTGGCAGAAGTGATCAAGATTGGAAAGCTCATCAAGAGATGTTCTGTGCTTCTGATAAGCACACTTAAGGGTTTGCTTACAGTCACATCCCCACACTTTACATATTGATAGAAAACTTTACACATTAATAGGAAACTGAAGTATAAATGTTGGTCCTGTTACGGATCTATAAGTGTGGGATGAGTATTCAACACTAAATCCTAGAGATAGACTGATGGGTTTGTCCTCCTCGCCCTCCCCTGGAAGGGACGCCTTTTGGTAAGACTTGTGCCTTGACTGTGTTGAGTGTAATGTCTGTTTGTTTGTCTCTTTGTTTATCCTGGAAAATTACTTGTATTTTGAGCTATATAATGATTTCTGCAGCTTAGTATATATATCATCAGCAATCTTAAAGAATCTCTGTGTGTTGCAAGTGTAAATAAACCGTGTTATTCATGAATCCGATTGCTTCTAGTGGATGCAATCAGACCTACAGTATAATAGACTGTTCGTCCACCTGGGGTTGGACCTATAATCATGGGAAAACTGTGCTATTTGTGCATCTGACTGCTCCCTTTCAGGGAACTGGATCTGCAGCACACAGGCTGTCTGTGAATCTGGTGACCTATAGACACAGTGAATAAGCTATTCGTGAATCTTGACTACTAACCAGACCTAACTGTGGTCTGGAGTCGGACCTATAGTGACATATACCTATTGAGAGATCAGTCCAGCCGCCCCTAATCCCTCTGATCTCTGAGGACAAGCTAGAATGAAAGGGGACTTTTCTCTTGCTAAATTTGCCCACCCACCCACACTTCACGCAACACCTGGCCAACCAGCTGGAACGTGATTCTCATGCTATCATCAGGGAGAAGAACGCAGCCCTGGGTCTGTTCCCACATCCTCTTTGCTTTGTCTCCTGACACACAGCTAACAAGGGGACGGGATGTCCCTAAGTTTGGGTTTGCCATTGCTTTCCCTGCGCTGTAGTATCACAGAACATATAAGGGCAGATAGTACTCTTTGATCTGAGCACTAGGGATAACTGTAAGCAGGCTTGCAGAAAGCATCGTTATATAACCATGTAAGTGTTTCAAAGACATGTGAAAGCCATGCAAAACCCAGGAAGGTGGAATTAAGATACAGTCAAAATGAAATGGTTATGTCAGACCGTATGGATTTGGTTTGTGCCAAAGTCCTCCCCACCTCGTGCCAGCAAATGATATTGCCAGATGGTAAGAGGGTGAAAGTTCCTGGTCATGATTGTAAAAGATATCACTTCTCTGAGTGCATAGATCTGCCCATAAACCTAAAGGCCCAAAGAGCAAAGCTATTGTCACACCAATAAATATAGTCTTCTGCTAGTTACTGAACACCTTGGGCTTGTTTCCTCACATTGCAATGTGTTGAGGTATTCACCGCTTTTCTAAGATCTGACTCAGGGCGGATTTACTTGGGATTTATGGGTTTATTCTAAGAAAAGGAGATACAAAACTAGAAGGGCATTTTCTATGCACTGAACTCCGGGGACATCTCAAGCGAAGGCTGCAAGGACTCAGTGCAAGAGAAAGGTTGTGTCACCCAAAACCCACCTGTGGCTGCAGTGATGTTTTGTCATATGACATTTCTATGGACAAAATAAGGAGAGTCTCCTGAAGAATAGCCGAGGATTCAGTGATATTTCTTTCAGTTACATAGTGTCAGCAAGACTACATTTGGCTGTGTACATGTGAAAATGTAAATATTCCACGGGCGTGCACGGTAGGATTAAAACATGTGACCTGCTTTTAGCGAGAATGGTCGTTGCCTTCTTCTCTTTTTATGACTTAGACTTTGGGGTGGATTATGTACTTCTATGGCAGAAGATTGTATAGTCAGACAGGCCTGAGTACCACAGAAAGCTTTGAAATGAAGTAGGAAGTGTTGCAGGATCTAGTTAGGTCCAGGAAAAGCAGGAAGGCATTTTCTGAGGAAGAGAAATAGGAACTGTGTTTCTGTTAGTCCAGCTCTTGTCATGTTTACTTCTGATGTTCTCACCAGACCCTCTCTTCTGGAGGAGGAATCCAGCTCAGAAGCACCAATGCACCTACCTGTGATAAAGGAGGGCCTATTGATGGTCAAGAGAGGCCCCTCTTCACTGGAGACAGATGCTTTCCCCAGATGTGGGCTCACTGGAGGCATGCCAGGGGAAAGTATATGATGGCTGACATCGCATTGAGGAGTGCTTGTGCATCACCTCACCCAGCAACATTACCTGCTATTTACAGCTTCTAGTAATGCTGAGTAACAGAGAAAAAAATTGCAGTAAAGATTTCCAAAGCTATAAAAAATGCATTAGAGAAGAGGCCTTTCAGGCTGCAGGTCATGTCTGAGCCTCCCTGCATGCCCAGGTCCCACTTGCAGTATGTTCTGTCACTATGGGGCTGTTTCTCAGCCTGGATGTCTGGGAGAAGTATGCATAAATAAATACATGTATACATACGTATGTATTTCTCTAAACTGGTTCTGTACTCAGACATCTCTAGTATCAAGGATTCCTGTGATACAACATAAACCCATGTAAGTAAAAAACATTGGAGTTCGCATCCTTGTTGTTTAAAAAGTGGTGGAATTCTGTCAGACATTGGTAGCTGAACTTTAGCCTCGGATACAAACTTCCATACGATGAAGACAATGAGTATTTTATAGGACAGTATCTCAGAGGATGAAAGCTGTCTCCCTTCCCAGAGAAATGATTCCAGGCTACAGTGTTGTGTACGCTAATAAGGATGCTGCTGAACTGCATTCCACTCTGCTTTTCCAGTTTTTCTACATATGACTTCATGTTTATTTTAGTTTTTCTCAGGTGCAGGGAGCTATGAAACATCTTTCTAGCTAGAATATTAAATGTTCTGACATTTTTCTCCTGTCTTAGCCTTGACCAAACCTGGGATATCTCAGGGCAGCAGTGAGCTGGCAGGTCTGTTCTCTCATAAAAATGGTGCCAGGTGCCAGCTGTACATGGCCCTCACAGCACTCTCAGAATGTCCTGCTCCAGCAGGGAGTCTGGGTATCTTGCTGGACTCCCTGGGAGTCCTTGGGCTCCCAGGAGCTGAGGAGGGAAGCAGAGAGCCTGGCCATCTTTATCTTTGAGCCATCACTCGTGAAGCTTTTGACTGTGAAGCACTGGTCACCTAGAAATCTACCTTACACCTTGTGGTTTGTTGACCCTGGGCTGGAACCCAGGTGCCCATCAAAGCCACTATCTCACTCCCATCCTCAGGTGGACAGGGTAGAGAAAACACAACAAAAGGCTCATTCATTCAAATAAGACCAGGGAGATCACTCAAGGATTATTATCATGGTCAAAATAGATTTGACTTGGGGAAATTTGCTTAATTTATTACCAGTCAGTAGGATAATGAGGAATAAAACTAAATCTTAGGAACACCTTTCCCTGCCTTCTTCCTAAGTTCAACTTTACTCCCGATTTCTCTACCTCCTCCACCCAAAGCAGTGCAGGACGATGAGGAATGGGGGTTGTGGTCAGTTCATCACATGTTGTCTCTACCTCTCCTCCCTCCTCAGGGGAAGGACTGCTCACATTCTCCCCCAGCTCCAGCATGGGGTCCTTCACATGGGACACAGTCTTCCATGAACTTCTTCAGCATTAGTCCTTCCCATGGGCTACAGTTCTTCATGAACTGCTTCAGCATGGGTCCCTGTCATGGGGCATAGTATTTCAGGAACAGACTGCTCCAGTATGGCTCCCTCAAGGGATCACAAATCCTACCAGCAAACCTGCTCCATCATGGGCTCCTGTCTTCACAAGACCACAGATCCACCCCTAGGAGACTGCATTGGGCCTCCACCTGCTCTGTTATGGGCTCCTTCCCATGCTGCAGGTGGATATCTGCTCCACCACTCATCTCCATGGACTGCATAGGAATAACCTACCTCACCATGGTCTTCACCACAGGCTGCAGGGACTCTTTGCTTTGGCACCTGAATCACCTCTCCTCCCTCCTGGTGTCTGCAGAGGTGTTTCTCTTGCTTGTTCTCTCTCCTCTCTCCCAACTGCTGTTGTACAGCCATTTTTTTCCCCTTCTTAAACATGTTATCACAGAGGTGTTACCACTGTTGCTGATGGGCTCAGCATTGGCCAGCAGCGGGTCCACCTCAGAGCTGGCTGACACTGGCTCTGTCAGACACAAGGCAAGATTCTGGCAGCTTCGCACAGAAGCCACCTCTGTAGCCCCCCTGCTACCAAAACCTTGCCACAAAAAACCAATACACACCTTGGCACAAAGCTTTCCACGTCTTTTATTGCAAAGCAAGAATCACTGAAGCTCCATTTAATTTCTTTTTTTTTTTTTTTTCCATCATGATCTGCTATGTATTTCTTCTTTGCAATAAATTTCAACCCAAGTAGTCTACTTTGCAATAGTTAAATTATTCCTCATCCTGACCCCAGCATGTATCTCTTCTTATGAGGTGCTGCATGCAGGTTACATTCAGCTATGTTTGGGTTTGGTGAAGAAAGGCACTCCTCCCCTTACAGCCTATGGCTAGATTAACAGGATAGAGGATTGTCAGCATGACAAAAGGAGTACAGAGAGTAAGCGTCTAGAGAATGGACTTTGGTGAGGGGATTACTTTCTAGATGATGTTGGCTTTCCTCTACTTTCGATCAAATACTAGGAGTTGGTCTGATTTTAAGCGACTGAGAAACAGCTATTGATCCACAAAGCAATTTCTGATTTTTAAGTGCCAGCTTTGTCAGATCATAATTAAAGGTAGGTGAAACAGAGAATGGTCCATCCTGTGTTTTGTTGCTTTAAAATGAACATGTTTTTCACTAGTTTGATCTGCAAAAGTTTGTACTGTAATAAAAAAATAATTGAGAAGTTCTGAACTGGTGTTGTCTTGGCCTTGAACAGGCTGTCCACTGTGTTGTTACTCTAGAAAGAGATGAGAACAATGATATTTACATCACTCAGTAGGGCTTGAGTGGACTGAGACCACAGTCCTGGGCTGTAACTTGGGAAGCTGTGCGGTGTTCCGTGGCTAGAAACTGCTACCAACAGAAAAGGGAAATAGTGATAACTTTGCTGGAGTTAAGCTGTAAAAAATAAGGTGGGAAGCAAGAATGTTACAGAGAACTGGACGAGATCTGGGAGACGTGAGAAGGGCAACAAAGAAGTGAGAAGGCCATTCAAATGAAATACAGATGAAAAACTGAGATTATCTGACAACCTGTGGGAAATAAGAATTGACGAATACAGTACTCAACTTCACATACAAGTCGGGGAGAAGTATGTTTATGCAATGAATATGCTATATTCTTTTTCAGAAATAAGCACTTGAGCAAAAGTATTTGCTGGAAGAGAGGCCAGAAAGGAGGCTGTCTGCATTTGCTGATGCAGATGAATGATTAAGTGCAAGGCTCAAACGAAAATAAACTCTCAGAAATATATCACTTCAATAACTGCAAGGATATGATAAAAATGGCTTCACTCTCCTGCTCAGGAGAGAAAGCAGAGAGTCTATGGTGAGACTGCTACACTAGAAATATTTTGTTGATGGAAATCTTACCTGCTCAAGTTTCTCGTGTATCTTGCAGCTATTTTGGCACAGCTACAAGATCTTCTGATGTAGTGAGTTCATGGCAAGATTACACCTCTGCAAGCAGTGGCAGATTCAGACATGTTAATTGCATTGTGGAGCTCACGGTGATAGTGGAGTCCGGGGCTGGGAGCCCAGGGGGAGCCTGACCTCTGTGTGTGCAGAGTCCCTACTCATGTGAAAATGAATTAAGCATAGACTTGAAAAAGAGATGTCTGTGTTTGTGTTTGATTATGTCTTCGTATCTGCAACGGACATTGCTGAGAAGCTGGATCATTACCTCTAGAAGCAGGAATGAAAAAAAGACCCTATCAAACACCAGCCCTTGTAGTAAGGCCAGTAGCAATTCACACAGAATTTCCTGACAAAAATTAAACACTGATAGAGTTCAATCTGGAATTTGCCTTCAACTACTTCATGTTTTTCTTATTAGTTTACCAGTATATTGTGTAGAATGACATTAACATGTAATGAAACTGGGGATCCTTGTATTTATGTGGGTTTTTTTTTCAATAGATTGTCTTCCTTCTTTCTGTTACAGTTAGTAATTAGGAGGGTTTGTTGCATCATGAATCATAACAGGATGCTAGAAAATTTGCTTGCTTTTGGATTTCATCTGGGATTCCCTGGAAGCACTCATCATTGCTGTACAAGAAGAAAAGTATCCACAGGTCAGAAAACAGCATCGTCTTCACAAGCTACATGCACCAGCCTGTGTGTGAATGTGATTTGGAAAAAGCTGTGGTCTTTGACTGCTCAATAATCTCAGCAGATACGAGAACTCCAGAATCAATTTTTAATCAGAGTGATATTCTAGGTGAGTTTCAACATACTTGCTGTTGATAAAATGTCTCTACTCACTTCCTGGTTTCTTGTTCGGTAATGCTCATGTCCTTCTTCGTTAGACCTAGCAACCTATTCTCAAAGTGGTAGGATCTTCACAAGTTAGAATAACAATGGCAGTTCTTAAAAAATAATTCTCCCTGGAGAAGAAGTGATCACGAGCACTTTTTTCGTTGCTTAGCAACAAAGAGCTCCAACTGTTTTTTCTCTTTAGAAGCACTTCCAGCACAGTGTCCCTCCCTTGTATCATTCATCAGTTACTTGAGTAACTTATAGTGTGTTAATAAGAAGCAGAGGAGCAATCCCTGTAAGAATTGTTTCTGAGCCAGGGCTTTTTTGGAATTGAATCTTCTTTAGCTTTCAACAGAAAAGACTAGCTGCAAACTTATTTCTCGAAAATCAGAGTACGAAAATGGAAGTCTCCCCGTTCTTTAGATCTGTTGCTTCCTTCTGCTTTTCCTGCCCTTTGTCATGTAGGTGCTACAAACCCTTTAAAAGCACTCAGTAAGAAACTCAGTAAGGAACAGTATTTATTCTTAATAAGCATTAAAGGCATATGATTACACTTTTCACATTAAGATCTCTGTTGAACACGTTTTTCTCACTTTATGATGAGGTGAAACTTAGAAAGGTGTTACTTCTAAGTTTAATAGTAACGACCACCTCAAATGAGTCAATGTGTCTGGACAGAGAGACAAAGGGAAGACAAGGAAAAGATTTGGGGGCTTCTGGTGATATTTCTAATTCTTGACATACAGGATAGTTTAACTAAATTTTTGTATAGGACAAACTACTTCTGTTAGTGTAATAATGACCCTTATCCCCTGCTGAGAAGTAACTGCACAAGGTGGGAAGTAAAATGATCTGGGCTGTGTGAAAAGAAATTTGCTAACTTGTGCAAATTCAGTCTTCCACACATGACACCTCAAAAAAAAAAAAAAAAAAAGCTCCTGCACCGATACTCCAAGCACATTCTTATAACTAATCATTCCTGGGTCTAGTAATGAATGCCCTTGGATATATGATGCACTGCTTTAATATTTAAATTTACTCCCATTGTACTGATTTGTTTTAAAGGTCTGAACAAATCACACAGCAATGAAAATAAATATGGTGCAAAATCTTAATCATTTGGCAGTATGAAGTTTATAATGCCAAAGCGTAATGTCTGTATTTAATCTTCTGTATGAAATCTGACCTTCCCACTAGTCAGTTCTTAGGAGTAAGTCCTGAACCCTGCTGAAGTCAGTGGCAAATCTCGCAATGACCTCAATGTTTATGTATGATGGAAATAATTGAATCAGAGCAAAGCAGACTGATTTTTCCATGTAACCGTATTTTATGCAATGATTATTTTATTCATTGATTATATGATGCAATGACATTTACATATTAAATACAATGAAATGACAAACAGTGTTCAGGTCTTTCAAACACAAGAAGCTACGGCACCAGGAGGAGTGTTTAATATGGTCTTACAGGAAACAGTCTCCTTGGAAATAGAGTTTTATTTACAAACTCATCAAACAAGAGGGATCCTCAGCCCCAGAGGTGGAGGAAGGGTGCCTTTTCTCTCATAAACATCCATTTGAACATCCCATATCAAATTGCTGTCTGGGGCATCAGTGGAGCCGACTGGTGAGTCCCCTCTGGGGTGACTGACTTGTGGAGGGTCTGGTGGTGACATCATTCCTGCTGGGGTGATGTTGAGCGCTTGCACCTTGTGCTTTCGCAGCAGAGGGCTGTGTAGGCTAGATCACAGGCATTGTGGGGGAGTCCATTCACCGGGTTAACGAAAATATTTGGAGAGTATCTGGCATTGACTCAATGTAGGCAGGCACTCCATAAGGCAGGGTGGAGGGAGGGGGGAAGTGGGACATATTCAAAAGGGACATACATGCTGATGTAATATATTTTTAAAAAAAGAAAGAGGAGAGGCTTAGTCCAGACCTGGGGTCCAATAGCTTTGAACTCTGAAGAAGTCCCAGCTGTTACTCGATCTTTGCTGTTCCAGCAAAGTTGTGCTTGCAGGTTTAGGACTTTAGTGACTCTTTCTCCAGCAGCATCCAGAGGAGCGAATGAGAACAGATGGTTTAGGAATGGAGTGACCACTCATCTAATTATTGGTCATAAGAAACTTCAAGATGACTGGGAGATACGGACATACCAGGCCTAATGAAAAACATCCAGGCTAAATACAGCTAGTGCACAGCTAATAAAAGAACAGTCATAATATTTCATTCTCTTCTGCCTCCCAGGGAAACAATGGGAATACTTCCCCCCCACCTCCCCTCTATGCCAGAGTAGACGGATGTTAATCTGGGCCACTAAAAGGTTGTGTTGGGAAGGCTTTCTGTGGCTGTTGCCTTCTGCACAAGGCTTGCCTCCTTTGATTCCACTGTACAGTGAGTCCTGAGGGTGTAAATACTTGCTATGCATAGCTAGACCTGTCCACTTATTTGTTCTGCCTTTTCATTGTGTTTTCTTAATGTTGCTCCCTAAGGTGTTGACAGTAGCTAGGCCCAGATGAGAGAGGTGACTCAAGAGAACTGCTGAGCCTCGAATGACTCTGCTGCAGCTACCTCTGCCCACCATTAACACCAGCATTTGGCTTCAGTGGAAGCAGGGCTAGTGGTCTCCTAACACACTCAAAATCCTCTTTATGCTATCTCTTCACCTGTGCATCAATTAGAGTACCTGTTTGCCTGACTCTTTAGGACAATTGCTAAATCTGGGCATTTCTCAATCACCCGAGTCGGCCACAGCTGTTTCTGTAGATGACTTCTGGCACAACGTCTCTCCTTGCAAACCTCAATCTCTTCCCAGACATTGGCTGCATGGGGTGTTTTGCCCAGGTAAGGGCTGAGTAACGACTCCACAGTTTGGACACGAACACAATATTCATCATGCTGTGACAGTGCGGATTTGCAAGTGTTTTGACCATTTTCCAAGAGCCTTTCAGTGCAATGTATTCCAGTAAAGGATTTCACAGAGGTGCAAAGGATGCAAATAAGCAAATCCCCACCTACCATTACTGTCTATATTCATTAGAGAGACAGATTTCTCAGTGTCCACTCAATCGTATGAAAAATGGAAGTAGGTAGGAAAGAAATGAAGGCAAGCAAAATTATTCTGTATTTTTCTCATTTAGAGAACAATTGAAACAGTATTGTTGATCAGTGGTCTGCTGTTTTCATTTCTCACTTATAACTATTTTTAAACAAAAAAACTGCTTGGAATTGTGGTATGTGGAAAATAGGGACATTTCAAAGCTACAAGCCAGAAAAAAGAGGAGCAAGCCAGGGTGTGATTCCCATTCCCTCTAAGTGCTGCCTGCAGGATTGATTGTCTGCTTCCTATCAGCAGCCCCTGAAGGAGGACCAGCTGTCTGGGCATCTGTCCACGACTCAGAGATGTGCAATGCCCAGCTGCCAAGGGTATGATGTCTCTTGGGTCAGTTTCTGTGCTGGGCTGCATCTTGGCCTGCAGGTGCATATCGAGATCAGGTATCACATCTACGGGTGTGATGGTCTCACAGGAGTGGTTTTCATTGAAAACTCACCATTTCTGAGAGTGACTTTTATTTTGCAGGTGAAAAATGTGAAGGTTTTTCACCAGATGGGAGGATCACAGGAGGACAGGGTGAGGATTTGTCATGAGACTCAAAATGACTGACATGTGAATATTGCACATTCAAATTAAAAAGCTTTCAAAGGAATCAGTGAAAAAAACCACACGTACAGATTTGCACAATCTGGTCAACAAGAGTGACCTGATCTGGTGCTTTCAGCCATTATCTGCCATAGGATTAATGGGTGATTGAACCATCATCATCCTGCCAAGACTGGTGAAGTATCGTTGTCAGGAGCTAACAGCCATCTGTTCTGCAGAGATATAGTAAAAAAGCATAAATAAAATTTAAATAGGGGAAAGCAGAATAAAACAACTCTTGGTTACTTCAGATTTTGAACTTAAAACAACTAAGTGCTTATGATTTTCATAAGAACATTTTTCCCAGACTATTTTAAAAGACAGTTGCATAAATAACCCTAATGAAAATTTCAGAAAAGACACTTTCTGTAACTGGTACATAATCTACATAAATATATCCTAGACAAAACACAGACGTGTCCTTTCAACATTTGATTTTTTTCTGATAAATATGTGGAATTGTCTACATTTTTACCTCCCAAAAAAAGTGTTTCTAGTCATGGCCCTGCTCAGACAGAACTACTCAAACATCACTCTTCAGCATTCAAAAGAGCTGCTTAATAGTTTACCCAAGACTAAACCCATTGTGAAGCAGTCCAATTCAAGATACCAGAATTTTGAGGATATGATTTACAATATGCCCTTGTAAATGAGAAAACTATAATGACACCTCAGTTATGAAATGGATATATAAAACTTGTTTTGGTCTTTTCAGGTGAGCAAAATCACCCCAACTTGCAGGATCAAAACAGAGGCCACAGTGCCCTCAAATAAATGTTATTTACACCTGAAGAGCAATATTTAGGAATGTCAGCGCTTCCAACTGACAATTAGGAAGGTACTGCCAAGCCTGGGTAACAAATCAGTTATTAGTAGAGGAGTCAGACAGTGCTAATCTCTTGATCAGCTAGTCAGCACTTTCAAACAGCCTGTGGAGATGGCAGATGCTGTTTACTTAGCACAGATGTCTCATCTACTCTTTTAGCAATGCTGGGAACACTTAGTGGTCAAGAAATCGTGTTGGTCCCTCTGACGAAGAGAAGTATTAAAGCATCCCCTGCTTCACAGCTTGCTTTTCTTTCTTTGTTTATGTTGTCTTTGTGAAATGATATCCTTTTGGACATAGAGCAGATTCCTTCTTTATTCACTTGGGAGATTTATTTTAAAATCTAGTCTTCAAATACCTGTCTCTTTGGCTTCCTGGGTGGAGAAAATGTTGCAATAATGTGGTTGAGATAGTGCAATCTTGCCAAGTCTGTACAGCAATGTAAGCCCACATCTAGAGTACCCTCTACAGAGCTAGGTGCCCCTGTCTTTAGGTGTGGTTGCTGAGGACAAGGACAGGGGCATGGGGAAGCTACTGTGTAGAGAGGCATCTACCAGTTAGCTATTTGCAGATCTAGGCATTGTTTGTGTCTGGTAATTAATTCAGGTCACTGGTCCCAAGGTTGCTTAGGACGGAGACAGCAGGAGCTTCAGGAGGCAGGTAGGTAAGAGCAAGCTGCACAAGCACAAGCAGTGGCGGTGCAGTGCTCCTTGGTCAGGGGCAGGGCACGTCTTTGCCTTGTGCCAGGCTATGAAACGCTAGCACAGTCAGAGCACCAGTAGGACTACATTATCTGCTACAGTGTCTCTGTTGTCTCTTTTCACCATATAGACCTCTTTATAGCCAAGGATGACCCGATTTATTCTTGACTTTTTGGCCAATGCTCCCTGGACAAGCAAGGCAAGGTCAGTTTCTGCCCATGAGGTTTCTCCTGAAAACAGCAGGTGAGAGGGAGCATCGACGCAAATGCACACAAACGCACAATCACCGCTCTCTGCACGTGAGCCAGGCACAGGTCTGCCAGCAGTGAGGAGGCACCCTTGCATGTGGGGAGCTGAAGAAAAGCATCTCATCTGAGGAAATAACAAAACCAGGATTTTCATCAAAATTGCTCATTTATATATATGCAACTTAGCAAGCAAGCGGCCAAAAAAATTCCTTTCCAGGTCTACTTGCACTCCCTGTCCAGTTTGTCCCAGGGACCACACACTAACTCCCTTTTTAGAGAATCCTCTAGTTTATTTCCTTGCATGTAGTTGTGCTGTGGACTGGTGCCTTGTACTGCACATTCATTACCCCTTGCTGCTTAGAAGTGAAAGAATTCCTTTTAATTCTTGAATGTCTCTGGCATGAAATTTGCTTTTTTTGCCTGGGGTTTAATTCACAATTGTATATGCTATCCCACTAAGACTGCTACCTACTCTGTCAGAAAAAGGGCTGTAGCAACATAGGGGACACTGATTGGGACGAGTGTGTCACCAAGGCTGGCTCAAGAATAATTGACACACTTTCTGATGACACTTAGTGGGATCAAAGCTGCTTCAGCTACTTCTATCAGTTTTGAATCCATAATTTCTTCATCCGTAGTTGAGCTAAAACAATTGCAATGAAACTCCTCAGTTTCAAAAACATTTTTTTGATATTTCAACTCCCTTAATTTTGCTTGGAGGTTTGAATCAGCCATCTGGGAGAGCTCAGAGACTTGATAGGTTAAGTATGACATAGTGGCAGGGTCAGCGCTAAACTATCATTATGATTACCTGGCTAAAAGCTCTGCAAACTCCTTTTCTGTCTGGCAAGGTACCTATTTCTCTGGCACAGGATGCTGCAGAGTCCCTCTAGGACTGCTTTGAGGTAACATAGCTTACGGTGAATTGGCTCTAAAGGCTGTAAGTGGAGGACTCCCAGTGCAATCTATTTGGCTTGAAGCTAAAGGAACTTGTAAAAGTCAGTAAACATATGCATGCAGTCCCCAGAGAAGCTTTGCCCAGCATTACTCTGTTTCAGGGCTCTTTCAATTGAATCAAGCAGCTTTGGATTACAGATAACAATAAAGCCTTGGGAGCTAAGGCCTTCAGCAGTGTCAAATATGTGTACATTTAATTAAAAGTAATAACTGCTGCAAGCTTGCTCTTGAGAACACATAATATTAAATAATACATTACCTTCCAAACACTCCTTGTGCATTTATTATTGTCATTTTAACAGAGGGGTCCCTTAATATTTTAAATTCAAAAAGACATTTATTGGAATGCATATTTAAGATCTGTATCAACTGACTTTTTTTTTTAATGGAAACCATATAAGTCTATGTGCATAAGAAGTCTTAATTTTCACATCCAAACTCAGAAAAAAACTAAATTCAAGTCATAGAGTAGTTAATGGATTCAGATGGTAGCTGAGGCAGAGTTTCTTGAAATGCCTATGTGGAAAATGAAGTATATGTGTCATGTCCAAAAGCTCCAATAAAAAGGGTTTATCTCTTTGTAATGGAAGGCTAGACGGGCATAAATTGTTGCAGTGACCTTTTGCCCCATGATATTACTGAATTACGTTGGAGCGGAGGTGGATTTAGGGATTTAGTAAATGGCAAACCCCTCTGACCTTAATTACTGTAATGCCTCCTTTAATCCCATCAGAGCTATGCAAATGAAATGCACTTCCTGCATTTAGAATAAAGAATACTCCATCAATTTTAAGCCGCAGTCAGGGCATGTAATGTTAAAAATGTAACAGAAAGATATTCAGGCCACCAGTTGGGCAGTCCTGCATCGGAGTGACATAGAACTATGCTGGAGGGAACTCACATGAGTGGCCAGCGGAAAGGCAGCGTGTGGGTGCTTTGTCTCTCCTGCCCATTGTGCTTTCCCCTGGAGAGGCTCCTGGAGTGGAAACTCGAGCTTTGACTCCTCTGACCTACTCCGACACAAATATTCAGGGCTAACCTACAAGACAATAACATGTAGGTCATATATATATGTGTGTGTGTGTGTGTGCACATACACGTAAGGCAAAGGCTGTGTGAAGAGACAAGTATATTTACAGCTACCAGGGAGAGTGAGCACAAACTGTTGTTTTGTATGGTTAAGACCTGAATGCGTCATCCTACATCTGCCCTTTTTTTCACCCCCCTCCATGCGCAGTATATGTTCACCCCAAAATCTCTGCCTATCCTGAGGTACTGGGCTGTTGCAACATTTCAGTGGATGTCCAGAGATTCGTATGTCCCTCATATTTTCTGGAGTACCACTGCAGGAGGCAGTAGCCCAGGCTCAGCCATACGGAGTGCTGGTACTGACCTAACTGCGCATATAGGTGTGGGCTTAATTCTCGGTTGCTTAACTCCTGATGACTTCAGGATCAACATTACCAAATGGCAGATATGCTTGTACTGGCAGCAGGAAAAGCTTCTGCCATCCAAGAGCAACAGACCCACAGGTTCCTCCCACATGCTTGTTGCTTGCTGGGTGCACTTTTTTTTTTTTTAATGGGCTTGTGTCTGCATTCTGTTGCATCCCTAAGTACAACTGTCAGGCAGCCATTCACCCCTGCCTTTTGGGCCGGAGGTAGAACATGTTGCACTCCTGCTGCCATTCCCATGCCCTTGTAAAAGGAAACATGGAAATAGGTGAACAGCAGTAGTATTACTCTCAGCATGCTGGGAATGATTGCTTCATCATAGAAGAATATCTGCAGAGCAGTAAATCTCTCACCTGTAGGCCAGGTGCTTCTGTTTTACAGTCATCATTTGTGCTTTTGACATGCATTGCAAAAAATCCAATTATGCAGAGTTTAACAAATGGGATATAACTGCAGTTTATTCCAGTTTTAGTTGCCCTTCATGCCTGTGGCTTTACTGAATACATTTGCTATGCAAAATTATTTACAGAAGAAATCAGATCCTACAAAGAATTATTGACCTAGTATTTTCAAGCTGCTTGTTCCAAGCATTTGACATCCGTAGTATATCAGTAACACTTAACTAGACTCTTAGAAGTAATACATAGAAATGTTTTTTTTGTCTTACTATGTATATATACTTCCTAAAATAAGATTTTAGCTGCAAACAGGTACAATTATGAGCTTATAATTAACTTTAGTAAAAGTTCTGTCAGGGTTAATTCAAATTCATGTCTCTTTGATAATGCGCTATCAGTATTTACTGAAAAGTTTCTAGGAAGGGAATTCAGTAACGGCCTGAGTGCAAATAACACTAATTTTGTTTTACTGAGGATAATTTTTGCAGGACTTCAGAAATCACTCTAGTTCTATGATCATATT
Organism: Baryphthengus martii; assembly: GCA_013396935.1. NCBI lineage: Eukaryota > Metazoa > Chordata > Aves > Coraciiformes > Momotidae > Baryphthengus > Baryphthengus martii. The sequence goes on along the minus strand of VWZK01002454.1, from coordinate 32,630 downwards.
TAGCTTCGAGAAGGATAGAAAAGAAAATCTGGAAAATAAACTCACTACTGAGCCTGACATGTATTGTGATCGAAGAAACATAGTGCATAAAATTAAACAAAATGAAATTAATGAAATAAAATTACACAAAATATGATAGAGTAAAAGAAAGCTTAACTACCAATGTTGACTACATTTGAGCAAATTACATCAAATAGCCCAACAGCAGCATATACAGAGCTTTCTTACACTTTACAATAGATGTATAACAGCTGGATTAAAGCTCCATTCTTCTGAAAAAGATTTTTTTTTTTTTGGTGGATGACATTTGAGATTAATTCACTGGAAGCTCAGGAAGAAGTGACAAATCTGATATTTGAGCTATGGTACTTTTATCATAATAATCAAGGATGGCCACATAGTTCTGAAGGAAGGATTAGCAGTACACAGCATGTGAGTGCTGGTCTGTGGTAGTGAATTGGAAAACATATTAGGAAGCATATTTTACTTCCCAAAGTTATACTTCACTTCAAGAAATGTTGGTATCATTGAGACATCATTGGAAACCAGACCGAGTGGAGTATCTGCAGTTGCAGAAAAGCTGAGGGGCAGCTTAAAGTGACCATGGTGCTTCCTCCCTCACTTTGACACACCGGGTAGAGGTGAAATAGTGAAACCCAGCACAGAAGTGATGATGCTAATCAGTGATGTCTGGCAGATTGTTTCTAGAAGAGTACAAAAGCTTGGAGGTGTTACTTGGAGAATGAATCTGGTCAGATATACCTGACTTGCTGTTTGTTTAGATTGGGCAAAACAATGAGAGAGCTAAGACACCAGCAGATGTGGGGGCTCTCACTCACTTTCGCTGCTGAAAATGGTCATGTCTGCGTGGCCTCAAAATGTGTGATGAGATTACAAACATCCCTGGGGAAGCCCAAACACAGGCACATGTGCAATGGAAAGGTCAAGCGTGCTGTGTTGAGCACCATAGCTAATCCAGCCTTGGCCTTACAGGACAAGATGAGGTTTGCCTATCCGTGATCCAGGCTCTCTCTGTCATTTGCTGTGGGAGACATTTTTTTACGTAACTGGAAATACAGTGTCCTGTTTTGCCTGTCACATCTGTGGCAGATGCAGTGGTGTTTCTCATCAAAAGGGGTCTTCCTATCCCCATCACACCACGCTGGGTCAGAGCCTTGTGGCCTCCTCCTGTGCGGAGCTGGATGCATCTGAGTCAGGAGGAAGGAGGAATGCTGTGAGTATTGGCAGCCTGCTCTCACTGGTGATGCTGAGACATAAGTCACTGTTTTGTATCAGATCAGATGGAGAGTGGGATAGGATGTGGTGGTCTCCAGAATGTGGGAATTCAAGATGGCAATGAAAACAGCAGCAGTGGGAGAGCTTCAGATAAGGCAAAAGCAGGACCTGAGACAGTTCAAGTAATTCAGAAAATTCTTATACATTATATATTTATCCACTTCAAGATATAGAGAGCTCAGATGAAGGGATACGTTTCACACTGGCTTATCCAGTATAAGACAGCAAAGAGCAATTGCTTTGTCCTGATATCCAGATGTGCTGGTAGGGCAACTGGTGCAGGAGCAGGCTGTCAATGGAGACCTTCAATGCCCTCTTAGGTGAGAGTTTTACTGGAAATAAAGCAAGAAATTCATGCAAACATGAACAGTAGAAGAAGAGGACATGAAAAAAAGCCTGAGGTCAGGATGTATGTCCCAGGGGCCTCCCTTGACTGTGCTCCCTGTGAATGGAAGCACAATGGTCCTTCTTGGCCGTGCAGGACCAGAAGCCATGGTCTGGGCATGCTGTTCCTTCAGTGAAAAGGCAGCAGGGCTCCTGGGGAGACATTGAGCACATACACAAACTATGTGTCTGTGTGCATGCTGAGAAGAAGTGGCGAAAAGAACTAGCATTTCACTTCCTGTCACAGCAGGTTTTCTTTACATCATGTCAGAGAGAGACACAAAGAAAGTATCAAGACATGCCTGCCCACCTGGCTATGGGGCAGTATAAGAGCTATGGGCCTCTCCTGACTCTGTAGAGCCACTCTCTGCTGCTGCCAGTCCTGCCTGGCATAGCCATGTTGCCATCAGAGAGGAAGCCTGCCTGCAGCTGCAATGAGAAGCCGTGGATTGAACCTAGCTGTGCCCAGCCCAGTTTCATTACCAGCCAGGGGTTCTCTCAGAGATTAATGACTCTTTGTCTCAGGCCAGACCAGCTACTCCACATGGTATCATGAGGTCAATTTGCTTTAGCAGCCTCTAGATGTTGGCAGGCTTCTGCCTGGGTCACCATCTCTGGCCCCTGTCACAGCACCCTGCTGGTTCAGTGCCCTTTGGGAGCCTCTGTACTACGACCAGGCCTCTGAAGGGCACTCAGCACACAGGCATACTATCCCAATTCTACCCTCCTGCCCACACCCCCTGGCAGCACAGGTGACCAATGTAGGAAGGTGCAGACATTGCAAAGAAGCCACCTGAGCTGTTTGCGTTTTTCATGCAGATGATGCCTGAGAGGAATCAAAAACCCAACACAACCTCTCATGTTCCTTCCCCAGTTTGCTTTTCACCCCAAGAAGTAATAGTTGCCTGGGAAGATGACAAAGCTGCTGCATTTGTTCGCTTTGTCCTTCCTGTTTGGTCTTGCCTTTGCACAACATCTCAGCAGATTTTCTCTTTTTTATTACTTCCAGCCTCTTCTGACAGGTCAACCTCAACATCTACTCATCAGATAATCGAAGACTCTCCATCTGTCTTTTGCCAGGTTAGCCATCAAAAGGTCAGGCTTGAAAAACAATTTCTTATATCTATGTCAGTAATTTAATTGGTTTGTTTGGAAAACAAACTGTATATTTGTTAATTGTTTTTAATATTTTGCCGATTCAATGGCAGACTTGCAGGTGCCAACCTTCCTTTCTTCCTGCAGGTGGATAAAGCAGTGAGTGCTACCACCAGAAACACCAGAATAAAGCAACACATGCCAACTCTTAGATTGAAATCAAGTTTGCAAGCTGTATATATACCAACTGCTAGCCAATTTTCAGAAAATTAAAGCCAAAAAAATAGTACTAGGTGAGTAACTTCAAGTATACTAGATGAACTCCTTAGTTGAAATGACAGATGATTGAATGCTTGTGACAGTGGTGACATCTGGCCTGAAGGTCTCCGAATGGACAAAATGAGGAAGAGCTATGAACCCAGGTATTTTTCCAGTGCTGCTCTGAGTGGTTCAGTAAGCTCATCAGTTAACTACTGTAAGACTCACATATATATATAATCAGTATTTATCAGCTTAAATTTGCATATAGATTTAGATTCTTCATGTTTTTCTCCTCACTTACTGTTAATTTAAATTTTAAATGCCTTTTGCCTGTTAACTCTAGAGAAATCAAAGCCTATTTCCCTGGAAAGTCAATTGTTTTCTGCGTCTCTCTAGGCATTCAGGTGCCAAACACCTTTGGGAGCCTGATTTTTTAACTGATTTTTGTATTTCCAGTTCCTGCCTCTATTCAGTTAAGAGTCCATCTAGAGTAGCTGCCTGATTCAGTTGCCACAGCAAGCTTAGTATTTTAGCTTGAGAGGACAGTGCATGATGCTGAAATCCTCTGCGTATTCTCCAGGGCTGATGAAGTATGGTTCCTTCTCTGCCCACCAGAAAGAAGCTGTTACTGCTTCTAGGCAAGACTACATTTCTGTTGTGGTTTGCACCCAGGCCAGAACCAAGGATTTTACTGGAGCAAAGAGTCTCATCAATTTTTAAAATTCTTTTTATTCCTAAGCCTGCTTCTTGTACTTCCTTGGATCACTGGTGAAACACCACCAAGGAGTCAAGAGCTGGTGCTGAACTTCTTACCATTAATTCACACCTACAGCAGTTCTCCTGAAAACAGTCCTTAGCCCTTTTTCAAATTCTGTATATTCCCTGGCACTTGGCTCTTTCAAATGCATGGGTCAGCCATTATGTAGAAGTCTGCAGGGATTCTGGAGAGCCGCTGACCACAATGATACAGCAGTGACCACAGCTCTGCTTGCATCAGTACATCTTCTCTCACCATCTGAGTTTGTGCGCTTAGTTCCTCACTTTTTTCTTTCTTTGTGAGGTTTTTTTTAGGGAGACAATGAAAGAATTTAACACTGAGAAAACTATGTGTTCTCAAGAATACTTTAAAGCTACACTTCTTAGCAAATGACCTAGCAGCAAGAAGTATTGGTTTTTTTAGACTAATGATGATCTTAACAGTAATCCTCTTGTTCTGTATAAGTGTGACAGAGGAAAAACTTGCGAAAATTCCCACTTAAATGACATGTGTGTGCCTGTATGTAAAGGGCATCTGTTTAGAGAAAGCAGATGTCACATGGCCCATGAGAAAATAACTTTTTAAAAAATTACTGGTTGCATAGCTCTTAAAGTGACGGAGACTACTGATTAAGAGAACTGGTGAAGATGGTAGGTTCAGCTAGGCTATATAATGTTCTATTTTTAGAGTATTTTATTGAAAAAAGTTAACAGGAATCTATATTTACCCGGCATCTCCCTCTGCATAAGCCCTCTCGCAAGCTCTCCTCCCCTCAGTGTCCACCCTTGTTTGTGCTGTTCCGCTCCCTAATTCTTCAGCACTTAAGAGCTGATGTGGGGGTGTTGTGGAACCAGATGTGAAAAGGAATCCAGTGAAATACTGTACTGCCTAAAAAATGGAGCACAGTCAAAGTTAGGTGGTTTAAACCTGAAAGAAAGGCTTTGAAGTACAGTTTGCAAATCAAGAGGGATTCTCAATTCCAACCCAATAGATTCTGTAGAGCTTTGACTTTTTACATGGTATCTATAGTGAATCTATACAGAATTCAACTTACTCCTTACTCAAAGTTAGGATTTCTTCATGCCTTTCACACAGACATAAAATAGATAGTTCTATTCCTGCGACTTATTCTATCCTATGTGGAACATACAAAGATTTCAGAAACCCCATGCTACAATTCCCTTTGTCATTTACAGAGCAGAGTGCTGTCAGGGTCTCTGCTGCCTTGTTTAGCAGTTGCTGATTTTGAGCACAATGGCAGCCTTCAAGCTTCAACCTGTGGTAGTGGTGCAGTGCTCCTCAAGTTTGCTCAGGTGATGAAAACGTGGTAGAAAACCAGCTAGTTGGGGAAACTGACATGGAAATGAAGCCTGGCACACAGCAAGACTCAAATGCCACAGGACATGCTGATAAATCAATCAGCAAGAAGGTGGTCGAGCTGGATTACTGTTGTGTTCAGACAACCGTTCAGTGGGATACCAACCTTTTGGTCTGTAGCTAGTTTGTTCATTGTCAAACTACCCCCAGCACTCTGCAGTAACAACTAACTCTTTTGTAGTACTCTGCTAGCCCAGAATTTGTTGTACCAGAGATGGAAAAGAATTGATATTACAGGTGGGTTAGCTGTGGGTGAAACTGATGGTGGCTAAAAGCCGGCTACCTTCAGAGAAGCATCCCACATATAGAATGATGGATCTCTTAGGCATTAAACCATTTTTCTCTAAAGAGTGTGCTCTCATAGTCTATGTCAGTAGTGTCCATATCAAGATGTAAATAAAAGGAGAGAAATGTGCTTATGTATGAATAGAAAGAACAAGAAAACTTTAGCAATATGCAACAGCTTGTCTGAAGTTACTGACTTGACAGCAATAGCAAGTACAGAAAGGGTTTTTGACCTAGTGAAAATTGTAGGAAAAAAATCAATTATAAGAGAAATCTGGAGGTTGCTTTGTCTAATATCTTACTCTAATAAAGAAGTTCAAAGCTAGTGTCAACAAACATAAGTAATAGCTCCATTTGTATGACAGCATTTCATTTCTTAGGAGTTGAGATTTTTACAATGCATATACATGAATGACTACATACACTACCAGAAATCACGGGAGGTGAAACCCCTGGTACTGTTTGGGTGAAATGCCATTACTCCTTAACAGTGTGTAGAGAAACTTCCCACAAGTTTAACAAGTGCTAAAAAAGTATGTAATTTCTTTTCTTACTAAACCACCCATCTCCATTCAGTGTATGCCATCTCATTGTTCATCATATCTAACTTGCATCATAAGGCTTCATATTTCCCAGAAAATAAGAGGTGATTATCATTCTTTTTCAGAATTGAAAACAATTGTTAGGCAAAACTGCTTATTTGCTGTAACTCCAGACCCTGATCTGTTTTATGGAACAGAAGAGGAATGAGGACAAAAAAGAATCTCTACAGTGTCTTCAAATGTAAGCCAGTACACATGCTCTTAGTACGTCTCAGCTATAGAAGAACATGAAAGGTCTCACTCTACTGTTTAGTGGGGCAATCCGAAACAGTTAAACAGAGTGCTAATTATCTTCCCAGGCCCATTTTCTTTCACTGATTGTAGTGCATTATCTAATTACAGGGTTCATTTTGTGAATTCTCATTTGGCATACAACCTGTCATTTCAGAGACAATACTCATCAGTTTTAGCTTGCAGCAAAAATAGAAAATGCACTTCTCCAATGTGAAAAACTCAGCTTACTCATGTCCATGAGAGAGCGGCCCAAGCTTCACAAGCACCAGCCTGCTGCAAGAGGAAGATGTGTGAGCTGCATGGATCTGGCCAAGCCATAATTTGAGCAGCTCAAGGAGGGTGATGATTGGCAAAAAAAATCCCCCAAAGAGTTCAAAACCTATCAGGGTTGAAAGGGAGCAAAGATATATTGAGACCTGTGCTCAATAGCCACAGAGTGGGAAGGCTTATGTGAGCACCTTCTGCTCAGAAAAGGAAATCTGGTTCTTGGATAATTCCTCAGTAAAGACAAAATCTGGGCAGTGACAGGAATGTGGCAAAAGCCAATGCTGAAATTGGATGTAGTCATATTTTCTTTTCTTCCAAAAAGAAATACTAGACAGTTTCTTTTGAGTCACTGGGCAACCAACCAAAGCGACCAAATGAATATTTTCTAGATGTCATTATTGATAACACATGACTGGCACTCCAACAAGTCCACACTTTCCTGGGCTGGGAGGCAGGACCCCCCATAGGTGTGGAGGACTGAGCGCCACCCAGCACTGTCCATGCTTGAATGCCAAGATTGTGAAAATGAGGAAGACCAGTCCCTTCTTGATAGCTGGCACGGAAGACATGGTGGAGATATGAGTAACCTTGCCTTCCAAGTACAAAATGATTGCTGGCAGTACACTGTGAACATGTCAAACTTAGGGGAATATATTAAGAAAAGGCCCATCAGTGATTTTCATTCTTTAAATGGTAGCCACTGAAAAGTTATGCAAACACTTCAGCTGTGGAATATATAATCTGATGTCTGGCAGGACTCTTCTGTTGATCCAAGTGAAGTATGCAGAGGATGGCTAGCAGTTGGTTTAGTGCTTATTCAAAATGATAAACTGTACTAGATGTGTTCCCTGCCCTCCCCACCACCCCCACCCTCATCATTTCGGCTTTAACTTGGTCACTCCCAGCAATCTAACCTTGGTTTTCTAAAAATGAAACAGTCTTTTAGTGGCCACAGACCAGAGCAGAGGGAGCTGCAAAAAAGAGCCGTCAAGGGAGCACGGGCTTGTGGCTGCATGTGAAAAGGAGCTGAAACATGCAGCCAGGCAAAAGTTTTCAACAAAACAGCTCCCTGATTCAAGCCACTCAACTTAAGCAAGTGGCCAAAGAGGTGTTGCTAGATCAAAATTATTGGTGTTTCTTCCCATTTCTCATCAAAATTGGGGTCCCAATCTGACCTGCTCTAGGGGTGAATTTTGCAGGATCCCTGCTTGTCTTCTCCTCTTCCACTGGCTTTCTCCCCACAGCCACCACCATCTGCCTCTCCACCCAGCCGCAGTAAAAAACTGGACTGTGGAAAGCTCACAGGTCATGTCTCAATAAGTTACTCAGATTTCACTCACTGCCTGACAAAATAGAAAGGACAAAGAAAGAAAACACATTTCCCACGGAAGACTCTGCACCACCTGATACAATACTTAGTCTATGAAGCTCCTGTGGAAAAGGAACCCTACGGATTCCGTGTATTCTTTTTATTACCTTTGAGAAAAAAATAAAAGGCCTGATTAAAATAAAATACTAGCTTAAGTTTTTCAATATTTTTTTTCTTTCTGTACTTCTGTTCTGTGTGAATACTCACCTACTAGTTAATTTTAAAGAATTTAGCTCTTTCTAGATGAAATGAATTATGAGTATGAGAAAGAGTAACATGGCATTAAAAGTCTTACAGACCTTCTCTAAAATAAAAAAGGAAAATGCATTCAAAAATGGATCTTGAAGTATTCAGTAAACAAGATAATTATGAATTTATGAGTCATGTATCATTTTTACAGGAATGACCTGCTGTGAGAAAATAGGTCTTTAAATTATTTTTAAAATAAGAGGAAATTTGAATAGAATAGCTGCTTAGCCTGCGAAAGAAAATCAGTGATTGAAGAAATATGTGAAGACAATACCACAAAATACTTTGATACCACTGGAATACAGTTACATGAATTGGAAGCCATGGAGTATTAAGTTTTTGTGGTCAAAGCTGCACTTTCCTATTTCCTATGATTTTCTGTTAGTTGAATTCCTGCTTGCCCATGCACCCGCTACTGAAAGCAAAAGAAAACTTGCATTTTGCTGAAGGGTTATGCATGTTTCTTGTAAGTATTGTGTGTTTCAGTGTTAGTAATAATAATTATTCCCGTTAATTGCACACTAGGGTCATTCTGGATCCATGAGCAGGCTGAATTTTCTGCCAGTCCTCACTCAGAGACAAGGAACCCGGACTAAAATCCAGGTTAGCAACTTTCTATTGAAGTTGGATCATTTGGTCAGCAGCGCAACACAGATCCCCTTAGAGCTTTCCTCTTGTCTTTGGCTGTGTGAAGAAGCTCATTGAACCTATTGGTCTATGAGCACATGACATCTCTCTTTGGGCCAACCTAATGTTAGCACCCTCTCTAGTCAGCACAGGGGCCTTGCTTTCCCTCCTCTAGGCCTATTTATGCTCCACTGTTAAAGGAAAATATAATTTTGTGGTTGTTTCCCAAAGCGTCTTTGAGTTGATAGGGCTGATGTGTGACATGGAAGTTTTAGGTCCCACATAACACTCCAATTTGTGCTGTGTCTTCTCTTCTGATTTTCCTTTCTCATCACAGAAACATACTTACACCCACATGCATACACATAGACAGAAACTTCACATCCTGCCACTAGGCTTTGATATATCGAGGAACAGAAAATATATGGTACTCTTGTGGTTGAAGGAACCTATGGAAATAAGTCCAACCCAACCAGTGCATGAAGACTTGTATTAAATATTACCCAAATTAGTCTTATTGCTACATAGCATCTGCTGAATCAAAGAGAAATGAAGGAAGGAAGTCATCACTTAAAACACTTAAAGGAATAAAAGATGTTCAGGATCAGACTCTTTCTTTAAGAATGATTTAGATTTCATGTTCCTTGTAGCATTCTTCACTCAAATACAGCAGCTATAACCAAGACATCTGGTCAAGGGCTGCAGCACTGACAATATTTGCTCCACAAAGGAAAAGCCATTCATAATTCCGTTAGGTTTGCTGGGGAAAGTTTACTTTCTCGTTGTTCACTGACAATGAATGACTGGGTGGTAGAATTTATGATGAAATGTCATGTTAATTAAAAAACTTATGATGAAATTTAATGTTAATTAAAAAAAAAATATGATGAAATTTAATGTTAGAAAGAGCCTTCTTCATTATGTATACAGGGTAAAACAACCCTAGCTGTATATACATATGGATAAACTTTAAGTGAGCAAATGCCTCTCAAGAAGAAATCCAGGAAGCCTGGAATCACAGAAGACAGTTCTTCACTATCACTAGTTCCATACTAAGAAAACTGGCTGAGACAATCTGTTAAAATGAATGACAAGTAGAAGAGAAAGTGTCACATACTGCTATAGAAAACTGAACCATACTTCTTCCAGGAATACTGTGTCCAGCAACCATTACTCCTGCTCAGAAAGGAAAAGGTTAAAAAAAGTGTGATGAAGAAGATTCAGGAATATGAAGTGGCTTCTGTGTGAAAACTAATCAAGACCCTGGCTTGGAAAGCAGGCAACAGGAAGGTGATGCCCTGGGCTGCAAAACCCCCAGCCTGCATATCCTGGTTTGATCTAGAACAGAACTAATTCTGTTCGGTGATTTTGCTTTTCAACCCTGTCTTCTAACTTACTTCAGTTACTGAAGTTAGTGGCATATTTTTGCAGACTAATGATCAGTGCATAGAAATGCTCTTGCCTATACTTGCTCCTCTGCAGATCAAGGCCACTGCTGGATCTTGTGTACCACATTATGGGTGTAGAGAGTAAAAGGCTGCAGCTGTGGGGAGAAGCGGCCATAACAGGTGACTCTAAACTGACCAACAAAGGATTCCATCCCATATACGTCATATCTAGTATAAAACTGAGGGGTCATGACTGTCAAGTTCTCTTCTATGGCCAATGTCCCAGGAGGACTCTGCCCTTTCTGCCTTCAATCCCAATATGTATGTTCCTGAACCCTATTCCAGAATCTAGCTCCTGAATCCACTGCCCATATGCCTCTGAGTCCAGCTTGGGACTTCCCCAGTCCCTGCTCCACAGCATCAGTGGTGACAGTGATGTAATTGTCATCAGGGGGTTTGGTTTGATGTTGGTTTTGTATATATTTGTATATATTTCATTTTATTATTAATTTTCATTACAGCTCTTTTAGCTTTCTTTTCTAATTGGTAAGTCTCTTTCTCTTATTCCCTTTCTCTTTCCCTTTGGGAAGGGAGAGGGGTTAATAGAGAGCATCTGCCATTTGTCTAGTGGTCAGCACAGACCTAATGCTTGACGCTGCATAAACTATTGTCCATCCCCAGTGGGAAAGTCTGCATGCGAGTAGTTTGTGTACTATGCATGATAAAGTGGAAAATTGGCTGGGCAGTGTGCAACGTTGCTGTCATACCCAGGCAAGACAGAGCCAAATAGGGAAGAATTTAAGCCCTCTCTCTTGTAGTGATCCTGTGAAGAGTGAGGTTCAGAGAGAAGGGAGAGTTTGAAAATGTGCCACTTGTTCCAGGCAAGGGCTGGAGGGTGACTCCTTGTAAGAGATGGATGCATCCCAATTCCCTTCTACATTGCACCAGCAACATCACCGGGTTACTCACTGGTGGTGAGCGGTGTTTTGCTGGGTGGGTGACCTCTCAGTTTGTGTTGGCTTATGATTGAGTTGGGAGAGAAAAAACAGAGATTTCCTATCCCACCTTCACAGGGGGCCTTCAGTGAATATGGTGTGCTGTCTGTGTTCTCTGACCTCTGTGATGCACCGCTGGTGTCAAACTCTCCCCTCCTCTCCCACACTATGCAGCAAGGGCAGGTCAGCATCCTGTCAGGGTTTGGAGGCTTATCAGAAATGCATCAGAAGAAATGCAGCCTCTGGAAAGCAGTCTGAAGTTCCCACAAGAAAAGATTTATTGTGCTTTTTTCTTCCAGCTAGGCTGGAGTCACTATATGAACACTTTCTTTCCCTTTTGACATCTGACAGTTTGACTTCTGCCTGGAGCCTAGAAGCCTAGAGGTTGGTAAAAAGTAATCAAGAAGTAATTACCCTTTCAGAAATAATTCAGGTTTGGATACAATTTTAGACAGAGGCTTGAGGGCAATGGAGAATTTTTATTGTGTTAGAATATTCTGGCTTTGCCTTCAGCAGTGTGTGCAAAGCTGTGTTTCAGCTTGCTCATTAGGGCAGAAATAAACTGGCTATCAGGAGAGCCTGAGAGCCCATGTTTGTAACAAAGTTACATTAAAAATCAGTGTTCATTAACCTTCTTCTCCACAGTGCTGCTGTCTTTGAAGAGAACAATGAGAGCTTCCAAGTCGTTGCTACTTTCCATGAACCCATCATATTTAGTGAAAACATTTCCCTCTTTTATACTCATGTTTCATCAAAAAGCTGTTTTCTATTGCGGCAATGGAGAAACGGGGTCAGCTGTGGTGCTCACACTGTCAGAACAGGGCCCAGCTCTTGCACCACCACACTCTAATACCAATCAGGATGCTCAGCCTACTTCTGTCAGACTGTGTGGGAGAAAGGAACCTTCAACATCCTGTCCCCGTGCCATATGTGTTCCAGGTGCTTGCCCCGTGAGGAGTGGAGGGGACTGCCTCCAGCAGGCAGACCTGTCTGCTTGGCCATTGGCAGTGGTGCCACATGCTGGTCAGCACCAAGGTCGTTCCCTTGGGCAGAAGGAACTGGCTGTCCCCTAGCCCCACTACCAGCAGTGGACACTAATTGTAAATGAAGCTTTGAAGGCTGAGCCTGTTCTGTGACAATGTTTTCTCTAGTACCGGTAAAATGTCTGTCTCACATCCATTGCACCAACCTCCCACCTCTCTCCATTGCTGCTGCTCCCAGGATTCTCCTGGTGGCCCATGCTGGGTAGGGTCTGTAAGAATAGGTCTCAGGTAAGGACTGTACCTCCAGTCTCCATGGTGTGCTTGTGTTCCTGCCAGCTCCTAGGGCCAGTCTGCACTGGCAGGAGACTGGGCTCGGCACAAAGCTGCAGAGTCATAGTTCAGACAGTACCTGTATTATAATCCAGTCCACAGCTTGTCCCAGGTAGTAAATTGTTCTTCACGCTGGACTAGAGGGTAAATTCACAGCCTAGTCCTCAGTGAGCCCAGAGGAGGGAGATAAAGCAAACCAGATGTGTCATTTCCTGAATCCCTGGAATAAACCTCACACACAGAGGGGTAACTGCTGGAGGTAGCTATTATAGTTACGTTGCTGTTGAGGACAATTATATTTTCATGTTGATAGAAGTTAAATTCAGTCGCAGCACACAAGACATCATGTAATGCAACACACTGAAGCTAGAGTCATGCGGCAGATGCATCAGTGCAGTGGATAGGGCCGAAGCAAGGAGGAATGGTTTGGAGGTAGCACTCTGCAGACCTCTCCAGCATGCCCTGAGCGTGGGTCTGTAAAACCCTGCCATGGGCCAGCGTACATCTTTTCCAACTGCTCTACCAGTGCTCTTGTTGGCATTGTCCTAACTCTAACACATGCCGTATTGCAGCAGGATGGCTATTAACAGAAGTGCTTGCTTCATGGAGATGTCAACTGTCTAGGTAATGGTGTCTCTTGCTCACCAGGTACTTTGAAGCAGATGCAATGTTTTCCCACAGCCTCTTATTACTTCTTATTTAGGTTGAAATCTTGATGGTCAGTCCTTCAGCCTGGATCTGCACCGGTCTCAGCAGAACTCTGGTCCGAGGATTGGTACACGTGCTTTGTGGGACTGGATGGTGATTTCTCAGATAGCCTCCCTCCAAGTTCTACAGCCACCCATTTGTGAACCAATTCAAACACCACTCCTCACTCCACTTTATGGGTCTGGAACAGAGAAATCTGCAAATCAGCACAGCAAGCAAGAATATGCTTGATTTTTAGCATGTGACAAGCACCAGTGGTGATGACAATGGGACTGCTCCCCACCTTCTACTTCTTGGAGAGCCAGCTGCTGCTTTATATCTTTGCATCTGCCCAATTCCTCAGCACAGTGCTTCAGAAAGGTTCCAGAGAGAGACCATTCAGCCAGCTGTTTGCACAAGCCAGGCAGGAGCATGTTGCCTAAGGCTGACGAAAGAGTCCCTAAAGGGGCATTGTCCCCTCACTCCTGGTGTCATGTTCCCACTCATTTCAGTGTGAAAGAGGAATTGGGAACATCATAGACCCCAGGATGTGCACAATAAGCATCTCCATACTCCTCTGCCTTTCTCCTTCACTCTCCCCTACTCTCCTTTTATTTCACACAGCTTTGCTGAGGCGCTAGGTCTGGGCTGGACTCTCAGCACGCTACTGGATCTGAATGAACAGCACCAAAACGAGTGCCACTGCCTTGTTTTTCATCAGTGAATTAGCAAAGGTTCTTTTTCCTGAAACTTACATGGCTGTCCATCCTCTTCCTGCTGCCCCCCGGGAGGGGCAGCTCACTGTACTACAGGACTTCCTCAGGGCCCTGAGACTTACTGATTGCGAGGGGTAGCTGTGGCCTCAGTCCTACTAGCTTCACCTGGCCCACTAGGTTCAGCTCGTGGCAACAATCCTATAGATCTTGCCTTCCTGTTGTTTGCACGCAATCCAACATGCAGTCATTTTTATGGCTGCAGTAAGGTTATTTGACACACCAGGCAGCTCTGAGCAAAAAACCTGACTTGTTCCAATGTGCCCTTGCAAACTGAACTGCCATAGCTTTCCTGTCCATGTTTCCTGGCCACACCATCAGCCAGCAGTGGAGACATTCTTCCCACTGCTGCTTACCTATGTTCAGTTAGACAGCTTGTAGTCTTTCCTTGAGCCAGACCCTTAGTAATGTCAAAGGATTCAATCCTGAGGGCTGTTCCTGGACATTTTAATTTTGCTTCCTGCATTCCTTTTTGGACAAAGATCCATTACATCAGAAGAAATTTTTGCAGACTTCATCTATAGTCAACAGGATTTCATCTGACTAAAGACCTTTGCTTTTAAGACAAGCCAAAGATAATTATATATTCTTTGTATTGAGCATAAACTCTTCATCATATTGGGACTTTTCCAGCTCTGCTAGTAATGAGATCTACAAAAGAGCAAAGATAGGCTGATAGACAATTTTTGAAAAAGAAGACATAATTCACTAGACACTCCTGCAGTTATTTGAAGATACCATCTTGGGCCTGGTTAAAACATCATCTAAACAGAGAAATACATCATGGCTTATGTGTTTGATTTGTATTTAACTCGGTAGTACTATAAATCGTTTATCATGAAGTTCCAAAGTGCAGTTATCAAAATTTATGTGTGCATTTCATGCATTTGCAGTTACTGCAACAAATATGCTCTTACGGTATGGTGCAACTCCACAATGACCCCGCTTGTCAGGAAGCATCCTCACGTATTTGCAGGGCCCGTTGTGCTGTGATTCTTCACCACACTCCTATTACACAGGCTGAGAAATGGAGTTCTGTGGAGTTTTTATTTTTTTTTTTTTAACAGAGAACAAAATTTCAACTTTTGTCATGGAATGAAGTAGCTGTGTGGAGTTTTTGATTCCAGGCTGTGTTTGAAGGCTACCAGCATTGTACATACAGTAAATTAATTCACTGTATTATACTGTCCTTGGAGACGGTGTTTTGCTGTCCTTGTTTCTTTGGTTTCCTGGAATCATTCTGATCCTTGCACCTTCCTTAACTATTAATAGTTGATCTACATTGACTACAACCCAGTAACAAAGTGATCATGAACAATTTCAGGGTAGCGTGAAACTTTCATGTATTTCAGCATGATGGATTAGCCACCTGAGACTTCTTATCAGAAGCATGTAGTTTGAATTTGCTATCCACCATCTACCCTTCTCTCTTGAATATCTTCACTACATGAGACAAATAAAAAGGCCAGGTAACCACTTAGGAAAAAAAGTACCTCTAGGAGACAGAAAAGATGAACAATTTTTGAAGAATATTAGCAAAAAGAATCAATTAAATAAGATATTTCACAGTAGTCAATTTGAACAACCTGTGAATCATTGAATTTTAGTCTGGAAAACTTGTAAGAAGTATGGTCAGTTTTGACACCTACGATCTCTGTGGCTTTAGCCAGAGTTAGCTTCTATGGCTGTGATGTAATCAACAGAACTCTTTGGTAGCACATTGTTGTATGGATACTTTACCAGAGGTGATATTTAGTCAGCCACCTGTACTCTCTAAGAGAATGATTTTCAGTAGGCATGCTTAAATAGTGTTAGCATCTATCATAAAATGAGGCAGCACACAGAGATAGATTAGGAGCACTGTGGAAAGAAACAGAATAACTATGCTTTATAAAGTCAGTTCTGCACATGATTAAATCCCTATCTTTTCAAGACCTCATGTGCTTAAATCTAAGGGCTTCTTTGAATTACTTGCAAATACGAGTAAAACAGTGCAAAGCAATTTATTTTGAACATTAACCCCCCCCTTCTCATTACCTCATCTCCAGAGACAAATGAAAAACTGTGACTATTGTCTGGCTGGGTAATACATTGTTATGCATTAGAAATTAGCCAAGGGTATGGCCAGATGATTTTAAGACATCAAATTGCTGCTTGCCTAGTTGTAGCCCATCCTAGTTGTGAAGCTAAGCTTGTTAATTAAACCATTAATGTGACAAAAACTGCAGGGTTTTATCCCTTATAAAAAGTGGAAAGGCAGTGTTTGGGAAGGCTCCCCATCTGCCAAGGAGGGGACAGCTCTGTGGCCAGTGAGCCAGGGGGCAATGTAGCAGGGCAAAAAGGAAAGCTCTGACCATGGGAAGAGAGATTATCCATTAGCCTCACTGGATATACTGGGAACAGCTGAAAAGGGGAAAAGAAGGAAGGCAACAATATACCCTGACAGGGTTTTGTGGGGGATTTTGTTATTAGACGTGAATTTGCTCTGATTATGAACACCTCTTCAGCCTCTTGCTTATCCTTCAAGAACATTTCAGGAAGTGGAACATACCAGGTAGAGACCAAGCAGCTATTGTGAGATGGATTTCCCTAAGGGGTAAAACCCTGAGGCCTGTCATGTCTCATCCCAGAGCTGTGGCTCAGAAGAAACCAGGCATCCCACTGCTTGTGATGCTGTGAAACACCTTCAGACAGACCTTGCTAATCACTCCACATGAAGTTAAGACATGGGAAAAATACCAGAGAGTAACAAATGACCACACTTCATCTCACCCTAGATGGCTATCATGTGACTGAACACCACCAGCAGTAGACAGGAGGTGAAACTCAACTTGCTTGACTCTAATTCTTCAAGTGTTTTGCTAAACTAGTTTAAATTACCTCCTTTGTGCTGTGGGCTAAAAGATGGATATCTTGCTAGCTTTAAAATTAACTAGGTGTTCAGACATATCTCTCTTTTATATTAACTCTAAACACTTAAGAAGAAAGCTTAGGAGTGTAGTCCATTCCTAATGCTTCTACATAGCATCTGGTACTGATCATTGTCAGGTACAAAATGCTAAACTATTTAGACCAGTGTCTGATTTGGGTTTGATAATTTTTGATTTGCTTAAAGCCAAGTAGTCCAGATAAACTTTGTCTAAGTGTTTCCATATTATGATAGTTGAACAGTTTATGGAAGAAATTTGGGTGGCCATCTTGCTTTTTAGTTTTCTTATTTGTCCAGCATTGAATGATGCCTGATTGCAACTTCAGCATTTGTTACAGGTTCCACTTTTATCACTCACTACTTCTGATTCTTTGCTTAAGTTCTTGTGCCAAGCCAGTGCAAAACCTACCAGTTCACACATGGCAAAGACATCAGCTAACAGCAGCTGGAAGTAGGCATGCAAAAGCACAGTTTACTAGAAGTGTCTTGTAGCTTGCACATTTGCTAAATGAACATGCAAGCTCTTAATTTGCAATGAGATCTGTGTGGGTGTACCCTACCCGTGTGCTTCCTTATCTCAGCAGGAGTCTTTGTTTAGATCTGTTTTGGAGGATTTCTTTTCAGAAATGCTGGGTTTATAATTTGCACATGGTTCAAATCTTCCTGCAAAACCTCTCCTATTCAATCTCTTTACAACAGTGATTTTCACAGTTCCTACCATACCTTTGTCATGGTCATTTTTACAAACTAAAATGCACTAAACTCATCAGGATGAACCATGCAAAAAGGACGGATTTGTAACTTACTTCATTTTGAACATAGCCAACAAAATCTGTGGATTAAATCTAAATTAATAAATTTCTTCTCTATGAGACATCATATCTAAACTGTTCTTCCAGATGTGCAATGACAAACATTTGACAAAATGATGTACCTGAAAACAACTTGGTGTGATTATGCAAAATTTGTTGGCAGACTTTTCTCAACCTGCTTTAACAGCAGACAAAACCAGAATGAAAGTCTCTAGGTTTCAGCCAATATTCCCTTATGGAACCTTCCTTTAGGTCATTAAACTTTTGATTATGAAATATATGTACAGCTTGAAAACACCTTAAAACCGTTCAGTGTTATCTTTTCCACATGTTGCCATTGCCTGTAAAGCCTAATGAGCCATAGTTTTCTTGAACAGCAGCTTGCTGCCTAAGGTCTGGTATTTCTATCTTCCCTCTTTCCCTCATTTTGGCTCCTTCTTTGATGGTTTCACTTTAGCCAGATTAGCAAAAAAGATAAAGCTGCATTTCTACTATATAAGCCTCCTAGAGTCCCAGCCAATTGGCTGAAGGGCTGAGGATGTTGAAAATACATATCCAATTATGATCTGGCTGTGGTCCCTGTTTGGCTAATGTATCAAATGTCAGTTCCAACTGAAAAAAGCACACCCTGTCACTAATGTTGTTTTATACATAGCACAAAGTGTACTCTTGAGAAACAGCCTCATCTGATACACTGCAAAGCTTTGTCAAGAAGCAGAGAAGGATGATCTATCCAGCACAAACTTAGACATAGAGGAAAAGATTTATGCAAAGCTCTCCTTCAAACTAGGTAATATACAGATGAGCATGATTACTTCCATACTAGGGATTTTTCAAGATATACAGCAACATGTGCCCCGATATCACAGATCAGAATACATAAAATCTGTTTTCCAATTGAAGAAAACCCACTAAGATACATGTGTTTTATGCACCAGGGAACAAGGCAGGAGTTCAAGAATATAAAACTATAAACTGCGGGAACTGTGGTTAAGGTAAGGAAGCTGTCCAGGGATTATGTATTATTTTAGTTCTCTACACCCAAGCCTTTCTGTTCCAAGCTGGGCTACTGCACTGAACGCTGAAGAATCAAATTCTTGTTCTCTCCCTTAAGATGCCATGACTGCTTTTCTGTTGCCTTTCTCCCTTTGTACTGAAAGATTTCTATAATGTACTGGAGTCTTGGATAAGAGTCAGTCAATATTATTGTTCAGTTTTCCAGGATGAAAGACTGCTGGACAGAAAAGATCCTCCTTTTGATTTGTGGATTGCGCTTGGTAAATGTTTATTTATTTTTTTTATGCCTTGGAAAGGAGACAAGCATTGTGGTTAGAAAATATTCTCTTTTCTTTGGTTGCTTGCAAAAAAATGATAAAACAACTATAAGCTCAGGCAGGAGAAATAAGAATATGTGAGCATGTCCCAGTATTTAGTCCCAAATCAGCCAACTATAAATGAATGCACTAAGTCTTCAGAGGGCTGGGCTCTGTAGTCATTTGTATATCTCATAAGCATAGTTTACTTTTGCAAACACGAGATCTCATGTGCTTTTCTGTCTGATAGTCACTAATACTTGAGCACACAAACTACTTGTACTTCCCCTTTATTCCACAATACATTTAAGAGAAGTATAGCACATTAACAACAGAAGAGTGTCACAACCTAAAAAAAACCCCACTTTCTGGCTCTACTAATTCATATGCATAAATTCATTGAAAAGTGAAAAAGAGCATTGACTAACATCTAGTAATGACAATGTCTTCCTCATTCTTGAGAGGTTATATGATCCACTTAATCCCAAATATTTTGTCACCTCCAAGTGCTATTTAGGACATATGCCTAAAAATTATAGGCTTGCATCCTACATGGATTTCCATGAATACAAAACAGCTGTGGATAATATACAGCCCTTCAAAAGTCCTGGCTTTTGAAAATCAGTCTCTAGGCAAGCAAGGACCACCAGACAGCCCCTGGGATGTGAAGCAGCAGCCACGGTGGATGCAGCTAAGGAGAGGGTTACGTGGAGAGAAGGAGAAGGAGCAGGCTGCAGGATCACATGAAGAGGGACACTGGAGAACAGGTTCAGGATTATTTTTTCTCTCCTGCTGTCTCCTGGGCATGTACTTATCATAGAATTGTAGAATTAATCATAAAATGGTTTGTATTGGATGAGACCTTAAAGATCATCTAGTTCCAACCCTCCTGCCATAGGCAGGGACACGTCCCACCAAAACAGGTTGCTCAGAGTCCCATCCAATCTGGTCTTGAACCTGTCCAGTGATGGAGCATCCACAACTTCCTCGGCAACCTGTTCCAGTGTCTCACCAACTTCAGAGTGAAGAACTTATTCGTAATATATAATCTAAATCTACCCTCTTCCAGTTTGAAGCCATTACCCCTTGTCCTACCACTACAAGCCCTTACAAAAAGTCTCTTCCTGGCTTTCCAGTAGGCCCCTTTCAGGTACTAGAAGGCTACTATAAGGTGTCCCTGAGCCTTCTCTTCTCCAGGCTGAACAACTCCAACACTCTCAGCCCATCTTCATAGGAGAGGTACTTCAGAACTCAATATCACTTGCACTGCTTCTGGATCCTGCAGGGTTGTTTTCTTCTTTTTCAGTAGTCAGAAGATAACTTCCAGGACACATGAAGGAAAACCTCAGAACTTGCCACCACCCCACCTCTCTGGACAGACTCACACAGGAGGAGAATTGGCTGAAGGGTCTCTCAAATTTGCTGCTGTCAACATTTCCCTGACTACTTCTGCTACATCTTTTTAGAGCCATTGACAATTATTTCAATCCTAGGAGTTACGTCTGGCAAGGGCAGAGTTTTGTCACTGTATAAGAGTTTGAAGAGAGCTTAGCTAGCTAGTTACAGTTTCAATTTGTCTTTCTAAAACTAGGCCTCTAGGGCCTGGCAAATGGCCTGGAAAAGTCTATATAGACCTCGTGCTGTCAGCTCAGTTTTACAGATCTCATTTCTGTCTGGCAGGTTTCAGGCTGCCCAGGGAGAAATTTGGCCAGCGGCTTGTTAGTGCAGAGAATGTTTTCCAAGTGGGAAGAAAGCCAAGTTAGCATGAACTTTGTTGATGGAGGACGAAGCAGACAGGCTGTAGGTTGGATATGTTTTTCTAAAGGTGAAAACAAAATCCCGAGCACACAAAAGTGAAAATGTGTGACAGAGAATGTGAAACCTAGAGATGAATGCTTGGTCAGCCCACTGCTTTGTTGGTGGCACTTTGTGCCAGTATGAGGGAGGCTCATTCATCTTATTTTGCTTCTGTTTCTCATTGAGTTGCCCAGGTAGAGTCTCTGCAAGCCCTGAGTGGTGTCAGGGAGCTTGAGTAGTTGCTCGTCGTTTTGGAAGCTGGAGTCTGACACTGCTGGGGGAGAGATGGGAACGAGCAACAAGGAGCCAGGGCTGGTAGTGGCTGGGGAAGGGTCAGACTCAGAGACCTCCAAAGCCAACGAGTGGCAGCCTGCTCCACAGGTTAGGAGCAGTTCCAGTGGGTACCGTACTTATCTCTCCATGCATGAAGGAGCGATTAGCATGACCTTGCCTCCTATCTTCATATTTGTAGGCAGATATTTTCATAACAAACTGTACTTCCTTAATTTTCCAGTACACTGCTAGAAGTTTACAATGAATGTATTTGTGGTGGGTTGAGTCTGGGCTGGATGCCAGGTGCCACCCAAAGCTGCTCTCTTACTCCCCTCCTTGGAGCTGGACAGGGGAGAGAAAATATAAGAAAAGGCTCACAGGTGAAGGTAGAACAAGAAAAGGTCACTTAGCAGTCACCATCATAGGCAAAACAGACTCGACTTGGAGAAATTAATTTTATCACCAATCAAATTGGAGTAGGATAATGAGAAATAAAAATAAATCTTAAAAACACCTTCCACCACCCCTTCCTTCTTCCTCGGTTCAGCTTTAATCCCAGTTTCTCTACCTCTACCCACTAAAGCACAGAGGGACAAGGGATGGAGGTTGTGGTCAGTTCATCACACATTGTCTTTGCTGCTTCTTCCTCCTCACACTCTTCCTGGCATTCCTCTTGCAGGAAATAGTCTTCAATGAATTTCTCCCATGTAAGTCCTTCCCACAGGCTACTGTTCTTCATCAACCACTTCATTGTAGGTACCTTTCATGGGGTGCAGTGCTTCAGGAACAGATCGCTGCAGTATTAGTCCCTCAAGGGATCACAAGTCTTGTTGTCAAACCTGCTCCAGCATGGACTCCTCACTCCATAGGGCCACAGAGACTGACCCAAAAGCCTGCCCCAGCATGGGGTTGCACAGGGTCACAATCTCCTTTGGGCATCCAACTGCTCTGATGTGGTGTCCTCCACGGCCTGAAGATGGACCACTGCTCCACCATTAGTCTCCATGGGCTGCAGAAGGATAGCCTGTCACACCATAGTCTTCACCACAGGTCTCAAGGGAGTCTCTGCTCCAGCGCCTGAATCACCTCTTCCCCTCCTTCTTCACTGGCCTTGACATTTCTCTCGCATATTCTTTCTCCTGACTCCCAGCTGCTGTTGTACAGCCATTTTTTTCCCCTTCTTAAACATATTATCACAGAGGTGCTATCACCATCACTGATGGGCTCAGCATTGGCCAGCAGCAGGTCTACCTTGGAGCTGACTGACAATCGTTCTGTCAGACACAGGGCAAGCTTCTGGCAGCTTCTCACAGAAGCCACCTCTGTAGCCCCCCTGCTACCAAAACCTTGCCACACAAAACCAACACAGTATTATATTTTTTCTTTGACAGTTAGGTCAAAAATACCTTGTGCACATTAGTCACTGTAGGAAAAATCCTGCTTATGCCCTCTTCCGAGCACCAACACATATAACCTCCTCGGCTGAGATGTACACATTCATGCATGAATTATGTGAGAAATTCTAAGATCTGAGCCACAAGGACCAAGCAGAAACTCTGTATACAAGCTGTCACTAGAGGTGGTCTGTGTTACACACAAGGCTGCACAGACAATTGAAGTATCTGTGACAAAAAAATAATTTAACAATGACCTAAAAGCAGGAAAAAACAAGCAAACCAACCAGATTTCTTTAGTCTGGGATTATACAAATTTGGGGTTTGAATTAATTCGCAATCTGTCATTATATTCTTAACAAATGTACTCTAAGGTAGCTCAAAAGAAGAACTTGAACTTCCATTACTAAAAAAAAAAAAGTATGTTTTTCGCCTTTCTGAGTATAAGTTAGATGTCAGATATATCTCAGAGCCCTGTAAGTCTCTTTCTTATTTAACAAAATAATTAAATGCAGGTCTCTGGAAAGATGTGAACTTCCCCACTCAGCTCTGGAACTTCTCATTTATAGTAGTATGCTGCTGTGAGAGCTATTAATGAGCTGTTGAATTAAGTTACCTAATACTTTAAATATAATATATTTGAAGACTTTTTGAAGAGGTTCTGGCATCTTTACTACTGTTAAAAGACCTTGAAAGCCTGTAGGTGAAAGAGCTACCTTTCATTTGTTGCATGAAATTTCTGCCAGGAATTATAGAAAAAAAGTAAACTTGCTGCAATTCACTATTACCCCCACTCTCATGTGTGTTCTCTGACAAAAGAATAAGATAGGCTTCTTTAAAAGCACTGAACAAATGAGGAGAAACTGTCACTGTATTTGCATCATGTCCTGGACCTTTATTCCTATGAATAACGTTGTTGAAAATGTAATGACAATGTTATAGAAAGGCCTCTGAGACACTTGCATTGTATTTTAATGCCAAGACACAGAGAGTTCTGAAAATCTCTACTAGCATTTGCTGGGAAATTACATATGTGATATAAGAACAGTTATGGTTAGTTAAAAAGCACTTCTGGAAAATTATTGGTTACAGTTACATTCTCCAGAGCACTTTATAACTGAGAAGGGGTTCCTGCATCCCTTCCGAGGGTCAAATCTGCTCACTGAACCTCAGACAGAGCCATATTTGTATACATTTATAAAGTGTATGAAAGACATTTCTCAATTCACTTAGTCAGACTGCAGACATAAAGAAAGGTATCATGATGTTACACTAATCAAGACAACAGCATGCCTGGAAATGAGCAGTGTCTGTGCTTCTGTCTGATGTTCTAGGGTATATTTAAGCTCTGTGTGCTATTTTCACATGCAATTTTATACATTTGAAGGTTATAATTAAATTTTAAAATAATGAAAAACTTATTTGATTTCAAATTAGATAGAAACCATATTTTAGCCTTGAGACTTTTCTTCCCGAATTTTCCTGCTTTGTGGTTTTTTTAGTTTTGCTTTTCTAAGAAAGAACAAAAAGACATTGGAAAAACTCTGCATGTGTGTTTTAATGGTAACTTTTGGATTTCAGAAGGACTTAGATGGGACAATGATGGTGTCAGAGATCTGACGTCAGAGGCACAGGGAGAAAGTATTTAACATTTTCCTGCTTTAAAGAATGACTCTGTGGAGAAGGACCCTTTAACTGGGCAGGCACACAGGAGGTGGGAGAAAGTGACTGACTCATGACTTTGCCTCAGAGCACCCACTGAAGCTTGGCTGTGTCATTCAGAGCAGGAGCCCAGCACTTAGCTGAAAACATCCTGCAGATAGGTATCTCAGCTAAGCTATTTATTGAGGTGTCCACTATCATTCAGGCATACAAACAGACAGGCGTCTCCAGAGTACAATTCAACCTATTTTAGGATAGTTGATCAAAAAAGGAGGAATGAATCACGCTCTGGAGGTACCTGTCTTTCTTCATTACCTGTAGAAAGAGCCTAGATGACTAACTGATTAGAGGTCTAATTTTTGGGGTAGGTGAAGTGAGGTAGCTCGATTCTACCATCAGCCTTTCGGCACCTCCATTCATATGTCTGTGAAACAGACCTGGACACTTTCTGCAGGTACACATCCAGGGTAAGTGCTGGAAACATCATATGTGGCTATCACAAGGGCCAAATGAGCCTCCAAGAGGGCTCTAGTGGGAGACATCTCTGGCACTTAATAAGGGGAACAGCTTTTTAATGAGTGAAAATGTCCCAGGTGGGAGGAGCTTTCAAAGTGCAACGACTTTCTCTGGATGAGTTATCTATTAGAAATGCATCTCATGCACATAGAGAGAAATGTCTCAGACTTTGCACACAGCATCCTTATTTCTGTCTGGCAGGCAACTGCTGCATTAGAAATAAAAGAAAAAAAAAATCTGAATTAGCTTAACAACTGGGAAAAGGGAGAGGAGATTAACAACTAACCACTCAAAAATCTTCAGCCTGTAATGGCTTGAAGGGAGAAGTTTAACAGGAGATCCCACAACCAGGAGAAGAGGCAAAAGAAATGCCAAGGAGAAATGTTCATCGCTAGTAAATAAAGAGGAAGTGAGGTGCTGCCCCATGCAAGTGATTTAACATCACAATGAATTGCCATCCTTTGAAAAGTCTTCAAACCTTCTGCACAGTGTGCGAGGCTCACAGCCTCCCACTTCCAGGAGAATGCTCAGGACTTACATACTTTGAGGGCTGTCTTCACAGCAGCAGACAACAGGGGTGCAAGATGCTGAGGTAGTCTTTTACCTGAAGAAGATGCATCTCTGCGATAAAAGGGACTGTACTGCAAGGGATGCTTCTGTTGAAGTCACCCCTAACAAGACATACTTGTTAAGTGACTATGTCATCCTGCACCCTGTTACCATGGTTTTGGTTACATGGACTTTCACACTTGCCATGCAAATCATACAAGATCTGAACTCACGGGACATCCTTGGTACTTCTGTGGACCACTTCTGGTGTAAAGTATTCTGAAATAGATCTATAAAACTGTCAGCATGAATTACTGCTTCTCTTGTGCAGGCGCAGACATGGATTTTGAGGGGTGGTTTAATGGCTCACCAGTTCTGCATCACTTTTTCACCAGATTGACAGGAATCAGTTTTAAACCCTATAGTGGAAATGTGCAGCTCACGTTCGGTTCCAGGTTATGGTGCAAGACAAGGCAAGACGCTAGCTGCTGAAGTTTTGTAGCGATAAGGACAATATTTCTGTCTTTATTTATTATACTATTTATTGCTTCTAAGACACAGTGAATCTGTACAGTTGGATTTCTTTTGTAAAGTTTTTGAAGGCACTGGGCATTTTTGTTCAACAGACTCCATGCCAGCACGAAATTTCTTCGTTTTATATTCTGACCATTATGTTGCCCACATAAGCTTCGTAGTTGGTGGACACCACCAGCAACTGTTTTTTCTTTTATCCACCAGCTTGCATAGTGAAGGCACTCAGCTGTAATTTGCTCTTTGGTTCACAGCCATGAATACTGGTATGGCCTTAGAAGCTGAGTTTGCAGTCAGAGTGCTAATTTTCACTATACTCTGCAGGAGAGAGGGAAAGAAATGCTACATATTTCAGGACTATTCCTATGTGAAGCTGCCTTTTGCAAGAGGACGATGGAAACACTTCCTTCCTACTTTTATGTAATATTTGCATGGCTGTGCTATAAGGGTTTTGAAATTATCTACAGACTTGTCACTTCTAGGTGCAATTTAATCAAAAGCCCATAGTATGTGTCTATTCAGAAATGTTCTGCTAGAGTAATTGTTACTGTGTCTGACAAATACTGTCAATGTAGGTCACCATTTTGCATACTCTTTCCTCTCTTATTAGCTTTTTTCTTTTACCTTCTCTTACCCCACTGCTCCTCCTTTTTTCATTGACACTCTAATCTTACTGATGCCAGGGAGGACATATGATTATTCTCAGTGCTACTATTGCTCATATGTTTGCTTTTCTGCTGCAGTGATGTGCTCCCAACATGTGTTAAGCTCATGCTCTTGGCATATCAGAACCAGCAGGAGCCTGAAAGAACAGTGTTTCAGAAAAGACATTGCAAGCTACCATATGACCTAAATACTTCAGAGTTTTAGGCAAAACCTTTAGGTCAAAGACAAACTTTACATGTTGTGAAGAGGAATGTTGCATTTATAGTCTTTACAATGCAAAAGGTTTCTAATTGTCTGATTGCAGGTTTCTGGCTTTGCTTTGCAAGCCTGTGGAGTTGACATATGTGCACACTTTGCTTAGAGCTGCCCTGTATTCCTGCCACAGTTGGAGGTTAGACACCGTGACTTGGCAGACAGAAGTGGCATGTGGCTTTCCAGAGCACGGGGAGGAGATCTTACCCCTCACACAAAACCAGACTGCAGGCAAACAGCAGCCCAAACTCCATGCATCAATAGGAAGGGGAACATCCAAAGTGGTAAAGGCAAAGCTACGTGTGCATGTTTGTCTCACACTAGACTTTATGTTTATGTCTTTTTAGAGTTTTACTTACATGCATCCCTGTTTTTTGTTTGCTGAATATTCATTAAAGACAGATCTCAAAATACAACTTATAGTTCTAGAGTGGATAAATAAGCTCCAACATAGAGAAAAGTCGTATTAAAATACTTCACAGAAGCTCTACACAACTTTTTATGTTTCAAATTTGAAATGGTTAAATAGGAGACCTGTTGAACTATATCATAGTCATTGCTCAGGACTAAGATGTTATTTGTTGGGAAGCCACTAGGATTCCATTAAAATTATGATTTTTTTCTCTGAATCTGAAGAGTGCAACACGCAAATGATACTATTAAGCAACTTCATGCAAACATGGATTTCTGAAAAAGTGTCTATTGTGTCTGTGTCCCTGCATAAAGATAATTTAGGCCTCTCTGATAGCATGAGAGAATTTAGATATCAGGAAATAAATTCATTTCCTCTTGTAATACCAGCAAGAATTACAAGAATCACAGCAGGCACTCTATGTTTCAGGACACTGTCTGTGTTAGAAAGATGCTGACTCAAAAAAAGGAAAACATTGTTTTCTTTCCTTTTTTTAAAATAAAATTCAAGTCTCTCAAGATAGATCAGGTTATTTCACATACGGCTTCTTTCTCAGAGGAACTAGTTTCTAATGAACTGAGATGAACTGATCCTACTTACAGCCTGAAGTAATATTAGCCAATCCAGATCACAAGGAAGTGCCGTATGGTTTTCATTATGTGTCTTGTCTGATATTCTGCACCTTGGTGAACCATGTTTAAACCTAAAAGATAAAGTGAATTTTAGCCTACAGCTGCTAATGAGTAGACAGAGCAAGAAAAGCACATCTGTGAGACTTTCAACCATGAAGGCTTTGCAGGAACAAATGGAGGATCCTTTTCACTAGTGTGTGGTTGTGGAGAGGGTTCAGGCACAAATTATGGAGCAAATGGAAGTTGCCTGCAATGCAGGTCATGAAATGGGCAGCAATGAATTTCTCAGCATATAAATAGATGAGCTACAGCTTCAATTCTTAAAGAAACTAGTGCATCCTAATGTTTCACTTCTCCTGACTTTCCTTCCTTATCGTCTTGCACAAGTCCTTCTCCATGATCGTCTCTGAAAGTCTCAGACACTATAACTAGGGGTAAAAAGGACATATATTGTCTAAATGTTGTTAGCTGTTACCGTGGCAACCAGTAGACTACACTTAACAGCAGTCAAGATGCAGATCTGATCATGACAAATCTTTATCCCTCCTTAAATTAACCTGAATCTACTCCTTTAGAGCTTCCAGCTCATCAACCTAAACAAAAGGTTTAAAGCAGGGCAGCCATAGACAGTCTGATGAGAACAGGAAGGGCTTTTCTCCCAGGAAAACTACAGAGCAGCACAAACTGTCAGAGAGAACAGACCAGGAGGTGAGTGTGTCAGGATAGTCAATGGACAAGTGAGATGGCTTCATGGAAGTACTGAGCATCCATCCCGGTTACTTAGGGGTTCTTAAAAGCTTTCAGTGGTTGTTTTTCTCTTTAAAGATGCATGGAGGACATATAGCTAAGCAAACACACAAGCAGACCAAGTGCAGAATTGCTATTGTCAGAGTTTTCTATTTCTGCACACAACTGCAAATCAGATTTCTTCTGCTTCTGCAGTGCTTGAAATGATCTAGTAAGATCAAAACTGATTTCTGTGCCAAAACCAATATAGTTTTGTTCACACGCTGAGATGCTTTTAATTAGTGAACCCCATTTCACTAATTCACTCCCATTCACAGGGTGAAGCAGTTCTCTAAATGGCAGAACTGCATATAGAGACATGAAGTGACTGGAATAAGTCTTGAGAGGTCATTTAGTCCTTCCCACTAGACCAACAGGCAAAAGAAACAACACTTGCATCATTTGTGACAGATGCTTGTCTAACCTGTTCTTGAAAAGTTCTTATAGATGTAACTTCATGACCTTCCCACGCAATGCAATGCCCTGCTTCCCTCTCCTTACAGGTATAGAACAGAAGGTACCTCTCTCAACCTAAACCTCCTTTGCTGTAGTTTAAGCCTTTTGGTTCCTGTGCTCTTTCTGACAGATCTGGTGAATGGTTTATTAGGAACTGTAATGCAATAATTTTTTATAGAGCAGTTGGAGACAATAACTTTGTATTATCTGCAGCCTAAAGCATGTCTACATGAACCTTTATGACTATATTTATCCCTAGTGATGATCTCCTTTCCTATTTTCATATCTAACATAATAGGCATTTTATAGAATGGTACTCACAAGAAGTATAGAAAATGTGCAGTGGGAAATTTTTGAGGTATCTCTACCAGGAGATATCCTTGACATAAGTCTGTCCCCTGCTACCTACCTATGTAGAGGCTGGCCTGGAAAATTCCTTAACACACACTTGGTCATGAGAAGGGTGAGGTTTGGCTGCTGTTTTAGCAATAGAGGATTCCTGAAAGACCAGTTCTTTGACTCAACAAGTCAGATGATAATTATATTGCTTCTTGGGATAATAGCGTGTGTATATGTGAAGAATTCTTTTAATTATCAAAAGACACAATCATAATACTGATTATTACAAAATATACCATGAGGCTTTTTATGGGAACTCCAGGGTGAATGGAGTGCATAAGGTTGTTTTAAGAAACAATCGAAAAGTGCAGCACAAAACTTTCTTTGGCATTGTTAATAGAGAAGTCTGCTCTTTAAGTGCAGCCAGATATGTGGGGACAAGCTCTTTCCACACCCTAAAAGTAACGGGTTGAGGAGCTCTGTAAGTATGCATTTTGTCCCTTGTCTTAAATCTGAGCCAGACCCCACAAAAGAAAAGGACACCCTTAAAAGTAACCTACTTATTAAATGCAACTGGGAAATAGAGTATGTAAACAGCAGTAAAGCAAAGCTGGGAAGTGAGCTAAAAAAAATCTAACTAGAAACATAAATCAAATGCAATGTAACAAAGGTTCACTGCAAGTATTTGTTTATGGCTGCAGGCTCCAGAGAGCCAATGCCAGTGTGTGGTTGGCTTGGGAATACTCCACAGAAGTCCATCAGTCTGTTTCAGTGCCTTGCTGGGAGACTGACCGCTAGGCTCACACACTTGAATCTTTCCATTTCAGGGAAAAGATAACAACAGAAAGGTAGTTCATCATGTAGGAGAAAGGCACAGAACACTACGGGGGAGTAAGGGTGGGGAGTGTGGTGGGGAGGGTGGGTAGAAGGTAAGAGAAAAAGGTAAATACATCTTGTTGATGTTTCTTTCATTTCTTCTGGGTTTAAGAAAATAAAATGCTGACAGCAATGCCCACACCAGAGCTGAACTGCAGCAGAGCTGTTTACCCATCAAAAAACCCGGTCTCAGCACTTGAGTAATTTTCTCTCCCCATTCTTGCACCAGCAATCTCTATTCCCACTTTTCTGGTGTCCTTGAAAGTTTGGAAATTTTGGTAGTCTGAAGTTCTGCCTATTCAGACTATTTGAAGTCTTCTGCCAGTTTGAGTTACATTCCATAAAAGAACCAAAACAGAACCAAAAAGCCCAACTCACCCAGTCCCAGTCCTTCTGCTGATTTCAGCCGTGGTAGTGCTGCTATTGAGCTACTGCTTTTTGACTGAGCTGGTACCTTGTAGATTTTGTGGGGCTTGCCATGATTGCTCAAACTCTGTGTTTGGAGAAAGAGTAAAAAATCTATTTCTTCATTGACCCCACATGCAGGCAGCTGCTGAGAAAAACAAGACTCTTACATTTGTATAAAAAACACAGAGTTTGGTACAAGTATCCCTTATCAACATTCCCCCACTGGAAACAGCAGAAAATGCTCTGTACTTCTGTCATCTTTTTGTAGGAGAGGAAATAACGAGTTCAAGAGACAATGGGAGAAAGGGGAAAAATCCCATCTCACCAGGGCAAGGGAACCTCAAAAAGGAAAAGAGTGAGAGAGGCAGGACCTTTAAAACAGCAACATTGGTGGAGGAAAAAAAAACACACATAAAAGTGAACATTGAATACATTTTGAAAGTAGAAATATCTCATTGTGCTTCTGTGGCAGTGATGCCTGTGTAAGCCACAGACAAGTAATAGGTACAGAGTAGCAAGTGACAAGTTGCCTTTTAGTTTTGGCTTCCAATTGTGATCACCGTGTAAGAGAGCACAGATTCCTGACTAAAACTGGAAAAAAACAACAAATTAACTAATGAGTTTGTCCTGATTGAACTAGAGCATCTGTTCAAGTGCTACACAACAAAATGAATTGGTATCTTTTATCTATGGGACAGAAATATGTCCTTATGGCCAAGAAGACCAACATCATCCTGGGGTGCATTAGGAAGAAAGTGACCAGCAGGTAGAGAGAAATTCTCCTCCCCCTCTACTCTACCCCAGTGAGAACACATCTGGAGTACTGTTCCCAGTTCTGGTCTCCCCAGTTCAAGAGGGACAGGGAGTTAGTAGAGACTGTCCAAAGAGGCTATGAGGATGATTAAGGGACTGAAACATCTCTCTTATGAAGAAAGGTTGAGAGACCTGAGGCCACTTAGCCTGGAGAAGAGAAGGCTGAGAAAGGATCTTATTAACATTTACAAATATCTAAAGGGCAGGTATCGAGTAGAAGGGGTGAGTGTCAAGTCCCTTTTCAGTGGTGCTCTGTGATAGGGTGAAGGACAATGGTCACAAACTGGAACACAGGAAGTTCTGCCTCAACATAAGGAAAAATTCCGTTATTGTAGGGGTGATGGAGCACTGGAATAGGCTGCCCAGAGAGGTTGTGGAGTCTCCTTTCCTGAAAACTTTCAAAATTCACCTGGACGCAATCATGTGTGGCCTGCCCTGGATGATCCTGCTCTATCAGTGGGGTTGGACTCAGTGGTATCCAAAGGTCCCTTCCGACTCCTACCATTCTATCATTCTATGATTTTATGATTCTATGCCCAGATGTATCCACAAAAGCATTTTTCCAATCCTGATCAGTTTATTCAGTTGCAGTTGCTGCTGTTTTTAGTCTCTCTAGTTCTTCACTGCAGTCAAAACTGAGGCTGGGAGTAAAAGGCAATGCTTTTTATATTTCAGTATTAACTTGTATTTCTCTGCAGAAGAGAACACTCACAATAAGAGAGGATAAAACTAGGCCCTCTACTGAGGATAAAACAATAAATATTTCCTTAAAATCTCCGTAGCAAAGTCCATGTATCTTCGAAGTTCACAGTTCTCTATTCATTAGATGATGATGATGATGATGATGATGATGATGATGATGATGATGATGATGACGATGATGATTAACATCTTTGTTGGTGACATGGACGGTGGTGTTGAGGGCACCCTCAGCAAGTTTACCAATGACACCTAGCTGTGTGGTGCAGTCAACACGCTGGAGGGAAGGGATGTCATCCAAAAGGACCTGGACAGGCTGGAGAGGCAGGCCCATGCCAACCTCGTGAAGTTCAACAAAGCCAAGTGCAAGGTGATACAACTGGGTCGGGGCAATCCCAAGCACAAATACAGCCTGGGCAATGAGTGGATTGAGAACAGCCCTTCAGAGAGGGACTTGGGGGTGCTGGTTGTTTAAGTGCTAACAGGAGCCAACAATGTACGTTGGCAGACCGAAAAGCCAACTGTAACTTGGGCTGCATCAAAAAATATGTGGCCA